>NQII01000978.1:763938-826546 GCA_002778355.1 Clitarchus hookeri | reverse complement strand
TGTAGGGGTTTTCTAGGGTCTTTGATATTATAGTCTATTCGCGGTTTCTTCACATTTTTTGAATCAAAACTTTCAAAAATCATTCCAGGAATGGCGTGTTTAGTTCTTTCCTAAATATGTCATATTTAACAAGAGTTTTATACTTGTGTTAACATAATAGTGTCTTATCTTTATACTAAATGGAACATGTTATTATATTTAATTAACAAATTACAGTATTTAATTTATAGTCTATATAAATAAAGACAGTGAGTATATAGGTGTGTTGTTAATGCCCAGTAAAATAGTTCTTATAGAGAATATTATTAAACTGAGTGCGGTGCGTTGTCCCTATGGTGTAATTTTTTATAGACTTAGTTAAGCTTTGTTTGCATGAGGCGGAGGAATATTGTGTAAGTAGAACTTCAGTAGGGCTTCCGAAAAGTTGGAAGTAACCATGAATGGAAAATGACTTTGTATTTGACATATTTTATAAATTGAAAGCATTAAATGTAAAACCATTTTCGAACAAAAATAATTTTTTTTACTAACTGGTTTATTTAAAGTAACTGGTGCTAATTTTGAGTTTGAAATATTTCATAAAACAATACAAAAATTAAAACCATTTATGTGGAACGGAAACGTTTACTTGTAAGCAAGAGTATAAAGATTTCTTGTATTAAAAATAAGAAGCCTATAATAAAGCTGTGGGTTAAATAACATTCAAAGCAAAATACGCCCTGAAAGGCAGCTTAGCTTTGTATATATAAATAGGGCTTCTTTTATTCTGAATTTTAATTTTAAGGGTTTATGAGACACAAGAGTTGTATGAGAAAAACGGAAATGAAATTAAACAACCACCGACTCGATTACAAAGCGTTCACACAGAAAAAATGACCTGTAATCTTGTACGCTACAGAAGCCAACTCTATATGCACAGTAAAATTATTACATGTAATGTTAAAGTTCTTGATTTTTAATATCTTCTGTTTATATCGGAAGGCTAATGGGGAGACAACTGGCAAACCAAAATTAACCTAAATATACACCAATATCAATGCTTCAGTCGGGGCTCTAATCCAGAACCCTCTGCGTTGTAGACTGACGTTCCGTACTGCAGGGAAAAATCTTAATCATTAAAATAAACGATTGCAACTTTTTTCTAAAAAAAAAATTAAAGATATTATAAGAGGTCATTTTTTAGTAGCATATGTATAATAGTACCTCATTTAGAGCTACTAAAAAATTGTAACAATATGGCATGTCAGTAGGACTGAAAATTTGGTTACCTTGCATAGCGCTTAGAATAGTTTTCAACATTATCAGCTTAGTGAAAACTGCAAACTGTGGTTCTTCAGTGAGTGTGAACTATGTTAAATACCGCATTATATACTATGAGGTAAGAAGTTTTACGCATCATACGTTAAATGAATATGGGAATGAAATATTACAGCTTACATACATTCNAATGGAAAATGACTTTGTATTTGACATATTTTATAAATTGAAAGCATTAAATGTAAAACCATTTTCGAACAAAAATTATTTTTTTTTACTAACTGGTTTATTTAAAGTAACTGGTGCTAATTTTGAGTTTGAAATATTTCATAAAACAATACAAGAATTAAAACCATTTATGTGGAACGGAAACGTTTACTTGTAAGCAACAGTATGAAGATTTCTTGTATTAAAAATAAGAAGCCTATAATAACGCTGTGGGTTAAATAACATTCAAAGCAAAATATGTCCTGAAAGGCAGCTTAGCTTTGTATATATAAATAGGGCTTCTTTTATTCTGAATTTTAATTTTAAGGGTTTATGAGCCACAAGAGTTGTATGAGAAAAACGGAAATGAAATTAAACAACCACCGACTCGATTACAAAGCGTTCACACAGAAAAAATGACCTGTAATCTTGTACGCTACAGAAGCCAACTCTATATGCACAGTAAAATTATTACATGTAATGTTAAAGTGCTTGATTTTTAATATCTTCTGTTTATATCGGAAGGCTAATGGGGAGACAACTGGCAAACCAAAATAAACCTAATCATGCACCAATATCAATGATTCAGTCGGGGCTCTAATCCAGAACCCTCTGCGTCGTAGACTGACGTTCCGTACTGCAGGGAAAAATCTTAATCATTAAAATAAACGATTGCAACTTTTTTCTAAAAAAAAAATTAAAGATATTATAAGAGGTCATTTTTTAGTAGCATATGTATAATAGTACCTCATTTAGAGCTACTAAAAAAATCTAACAATATGGCATGTCAGTAGGACTGAAAATTTGGTTACCTTGCATAGCGCTTAGAATAGTTTTCAACATTATCAGCTTAGTGAAAACTGCAAACTGTGGTTCTTCAGTGAGTGTGAACTATTTTATATACCGCATTCTAAACTATGAGGTAAGAAGTTTTACGCATCATACGTTAAATGAATATGGGAATGAAATATTACAGCTTACATACATTCANACTATGAGGTAAGAAGTTTTACGCATCATACGTTAAATGAATATGGGAATGAAATATTACAGCTTACATACATTCACGAATTTTTTTTTCCTTTCAAAATATATTAAACGTTGTTTCAGAAACAAGATGAAAAAAGTTTCCGCGCAGTCGTTGATTAGTTTTGTTTTCCGCCCAGGACTGTGGAAGTAGTGAGGATCTCATTCCAGTCCGTAAAGTTCAGTTAGAAGCCGTGCCACTTGGCAACTGCGAAGTGGAAAAGTTTCGTCGAGGTGACGTTCACAGAATGCACCAAGTTTTGGCAAGTTTCGAAGCCCTTTAAAAAAAGAACGCGCGTCTTAGGAAGGAACTGTGAGTGATTAATAGGAAGTGACGACTGCCAGAGCTTGTTTTATCCTTTCCCCTGGACAGATTTGTTTCCAAATACCCGACCTTCTTACGTCGACACTTCTAAAATGTCTCATATTCTTTTTTACCTGAAGGCTGGAACGTTCCTCTTCTGCTGATTGTAGATTGAAGATAACGTGTTTCTCTTTTCTCAGAGGAAAAAAATCTGTAGATAAGAGTTAAGTTGAGATTTGGGTGGCTCTTAACAACGAGGTCTCGAGAGCCGATGAGGGTGAAATGAGGTGAGAATGGAGCAGCACCTGAATGCAAGAGCGGAAGAAAACCCGTCAACCAGCGGCATTGTCGGGCACGATTCCCACTTGCGAAAACTCGGAGTGACCCGGCCGGGGATTGAACCCGATTCGCCTTGGTGGGAGGCGAGCGTTGTAACCGCCCAGCTACCGCGGCCTCGCTGTGGATTNTCTGGACAAAAGAAAATTCATTCGGGCAATCACAGTTGGGGAAATATTCCACAGAAATTCGTAACTACAGTTATTTTGGAAACTTTACACCAATTTATTACTTGTGAGATTTGCAACTCAACTTTATTCACAATTTTCAAACATGGTATCAATAAACAGCTTCATACAACAGTTTAGTAAATGTAACTTACAATTTTAGGTGCTGCCATTGTTATTTTTTATTTCTCTGTAACCGAAATGATCTCAATGTAACTTCTGCCAACTTTCGAAATGAATCAACAACGCATGTTGTATTTCTTATATGCGGAAGAATCAGTTGATCAAAATAAGAAATTCTCGCATGTAATATAATCTTCTGCATCACTTAAGGAGAGTCCTCGATAGCCTTATTGCCGAGGCACCATGCATCATGCCTACGTGGTAAGAACACGGGTACTAATTGTTCCCACCCAGCCCTTTATAATCCTGGATGTCCCGTCACATTCTTCTGTTTTCCTGTGAGTTATTACTTAACGATGTCTACAGCATACATGTTTTATAAGACGGTGTTTTCTTCTTGTCAACAGTCATAGTAGCTCACAGTATAAAATGAGCTATGTAACAAATTGTAATTCACGCTCACTGAAGCATTACCGTTTTTAGCTTCCATTATGGTGGTAATGGCAAAAACTAAAAAGCGTATTTTGCAACGTATCAAATTAATTCAATATTTTAAAAATGCCTTAATGACATAGTTTTTAAAATAATAAAATTCGCTTGCTTTTTACACGCCTCAGCCATATCTACTTCTAAAGCTTGTAAGCCATTTTGAATATTATGACTTTTTACAGTTATTCATAAGTTTTGTTTACATCGTGATTTAATTGCAACATTCATGACATAATTTTGTTGTTGGTGTAATAGGTGTACCTAAAATTAAGGTATTACATAATTTATTAAACAGTCAGGTGCAAAGTGTTTTCTGTTCTAGACACCGCGACTCAAGTGATTAACTATTTGGAGACGGTTTCCCTTTGCTTGTGTACATAGATAACGACCCTTTTTTCTGTCTTGGCTAATTGCACACAAGCTTCTAACATTACTTTGTGTCCAAATACAGTAATTCACAATGACTTACTGTTAAAGCCAAATTAAATTACACAAAATTTTCTCTTTATTTTAATTTTTTTTAGGAATGTTTTGCTTATATCAAGACAAGTAAATGAGTTTTATTCAGTTTACTGAAGCATGAACTGACTAAAGTGGCGTATTCATATTTGCCAAAAAATACTAACAGAACAACAGGGGAACTGTGCCATGAACTAGATTGACAAGAGGCCTCTTTCTAGAATACCGGGAAACTTATCAGTAAAAAGTACGCTTACTGAAAAAAATAATAATAAAGCTACGGGCTAAGGAATTCAGTAAAACTTTTTAAAATTGAAAATATCAAACACGCGGGTTGTTGGTACCATTAAATCATAAACTTAACCTAGCAATACGATCGCATCTGTTTATAGTGATTTTATCCTTAACTCTATTCACATCAAGATATGTTATTTCAGCAGCGTGGCTGTCTGTTCCTACTGCACGACAGATAATTCGTTCAACGGAACAACTGAGTAAAAATACGACGGTTCATGAAACCCCTAGAGTTGTAATACACTAACATAACGCTTTGATGTTAACATCGAATTTCAGTTCTTGCAATCCAGGAAAACGCAAACGTTCTCTACTTATTTTTTTTAAAGAATACATTGATTTGAAGCTACCTAATTTCACATCCGTACACCGGACGATGCTGCTGGTCGGCGGATTTTCTCGGGAATTTCCCGTTTACCTCTCCATTTCATTCCGGTGCTGCTCCATACTCACCTCGCCACCCTCATCGGCTCTGAAGACCTCGATGATAAGAGCAGCCCAAATCTCTTCATACACTCACATCTGTACCTCTCTACATTCTGCGCCCCCTCGAAGCAACGTTGCATGACAGCAACGTTGCATGACTGCAAGCCAGTAAGCGAAGTATCATGCAGAAGCGAAGTGACGTTTGATGCACTTGGGTACGTCAATTTTACTGCCCCATTACTTCAGGTGGCCGCCTGGCTGGAGATATTGTGCACGTCAGAAGCATAGAAACACGAAAGCGCTAAGGGCGACCCATGCATGCGCATCACGCCTCCTCGTAGCCTATAGGAGCAAAAAAACACAAAAAACTCCGATAACGCACCAGTATGAAACATTCTGCGGTGAACATTTCAATTTATTCCCACTATACTAAAGATGAAAGTGTGCCGCACTTGTCTATACCTTTTTTAAGATTCTGCACCGGGATGACCAAGCTTAAAATTGACCGCAAAATCACCCGATTTACCTATCTTAACTTCCAAAAAAAAAAAAAAAATTGGCTTTGCAGAAAATTGCAGAACCTGATATTGGTACACAAACGTGCAACGTTTCTTATATGATATTCCTATGCAGACACCACTCAAGCGCGTTGAGCACTCTTGTAATACGACGTTTCCTGCCGAAGTTCCGCACACCTTCAGTCACAAAATAATTTTTACACCTCCGAACATGCTGATAGCTACATATTGGACGGATGTCCTACACGCCATTTCGAGTCCCAGGTTGGCGTCTTCCGTCGTAACAGCCCCCCGTCTCCCCTCAAACACAAAAAACCACTCCCTCTCACTCCCTCTGACACTCTCTCTTCCTCCCTTTTTCGGAGGGATGGTGCGAGCCAACATATAGGGGAGAAACCCCCTGATCCGAGCGCTGTCCGGGAGGGTAATCAATTTGCCCTCGTATCTCGATCGTCGGCATCGTTTCTCCCAGTCGTGCATCTCCCACCCCTGCCGTACTTGCCCCTCCACCCACCATCACAGCGAGGGGGTGTCTAAGCGCCAACCTCCCCTCATTCCTTTCCCTGCAACGGCTCGGGCTCGCGCCCGCAGTATATCAAGGATTTTTTTTTACCCCTTTATTATAAAAGCGAACAGATATCGCAACGCTGCGTGCATCCGAAGTACGATATAAAGTTGTCGTCGTTTATCCCGCCCTCCGTAACCCTCCCACTTCTTTATCGCTTTTTTCCGGCTCCGACTCCACTACTCTTTCTTTCCGTACCTGGAGGCCGGAAATGACGCGGCTGTTTATTGTTAAAACTGGAACCTGGAAATAAAATAATTCTATACATGTACGTATTTACCCGGCGATAAGTCTGTGAGACAATATGTATTCATTTTATAGCAGTTTTTTTTTTGTTTACCGAATCACAGTGCAATTTCCGGAGTTACTTCGATGTCTCCTCCTCCAATCATCGCCCCCCCCCCCCAAAATAGAACCACTTTATTTGTTGCATCAGTCGATCGTGCTTAAACCTTAGGGCCATAATTTAATTTAATTCTCGCCGATTTTCTTCTGCTACATTTAAAAATGCTGCGGTCGCTCGAAATTGTAAGGTTTAGCTTATACTCGGCAGGTTCCGTTAAACCGTTTTCCGATAGTTTGCGTGCAGGTATTGTGCAGCATTCGTAACACGCTTGCATGCGTCAACAGCTCCCTGGATTTTAAGAATTTCAAATTTTGCCGATCATGCAGTGAGGTTAATAATAATTCTCACCGTATTTCTGTGGAACTAAATATATTGTTACAAGACGCCAACGGGAGTATCCGAGTTCGTGAGGAATGAAGGTCCTAACAAAAATAAAAGGACTAAATGTAATTATTTTAATTTGTTTATAATGCTGTAAAAAATACACACCACTACTATTTAAAACATTAAACTATCTCTACTGTTAACTGCCGTAATCAGCGAGTGCGTAATTTTATGTATATTTCAATTCTAATTAAAATCCTTATCACTGTCTCTATGTTGAGTTCAGTCACTTAATACACACTTATTATTTACACATATTCAATCCAACTGTCTATTGCCACCATTCCAAATGTTCGTCGCTCACGCATCCAGTTCAGTATTCCCGCCCGTCAGTCTCACCCTTCACTGTACCGATGCTCGCAGTCCACGTACTTCACTTTGGCTGGTCACTCTCGCCGCCACTTGTCACTTCGCTGGTTCGTTGCTTCTCTGTCTTCGCACACCTGGCGCTTACGGCCATCCAANTTATTATTTACACATATTCAATCCAACTGTCTATTGCCACCATTCCAAATGTTCGTCGCTCACGCATCCAGTTCAGCAGTCCCGCCCGTCAGTCTCACTCTTCACTGTACCGATGCTCGCAGTCCGCGTACTTCACTTTGGCTGGTCCCTCTCGCCGCCACTTGTCACTTCGCTGGTTCGTTGCTTCTCTGTCTTCGCACACCTGGCGCTTACGGCCATCCAANACTCTCGCCGCCACTTGTCACTTCGCTGGTTCGTTGCTTCTCTGTCTTCGCACACCTGGCGCTTACGGCCATCCAATGCTCTATACTGTCGACTCGGAGGGCCGTCGCTGCTTAAACAGACTCGCTGGCCCGATCCAGAAAGTTCCCCGCACTCTGAGTCCAGCAGTGAGGGACTAGGATGACGACCAAAACATTCTTGCAACGATAACCCCAGAAAATCAATCCTTTAAAGGACGGGAGCGCAGGAGTCACGATAGTCTTATCGGGCACGCGTGGCGGCACACCTTTGTAAATCTCCGCGCACTTCTCGGGATTATTAGGAATGCCCTTGACACTCTGTCCTCGGCACGCTCGAGCGGGGCGGGGCAAGGGAAGTGACGCAGAGTGGCATCATGTAACGATATCACGTGAATAATTTTTTTTATACAGCTTGGAAATGCGTTTACCAGCAATAATTTATGTGAATCAGAAAACACAATTCCCAATATTTTTAGAACTTATTTTTTGGCTAGTAGTCAATCACGTTTTTATATTGTGCTCTACATTATAGAAAATTTAATATTTACCAATAGACAGAGATATGCTTACGTCACTCGTAGCGAAACGTAGGTTTATGTACCCCAGTGTGCTCTTAACGTTTATGACTGCAGTAACTGTTTCTTGTGTAACTTAAATACCTTTTAATTTTTTTTATTTCAAGTAACTAGTGCGAATGTTTCGAAATAAAGAAGATATATCTCAAAGTTTTACGTTTAATTAATTCCAAGGGTTTCGCCATATTATCGAGTTATCTAACTGCGCCTCACTTGACAGGAATATTAGTAATGTCGTTTTAAGTGAGTGACAGTTTCTTCGTAAGACTACGAACTATACGCTATTTTAAATTTATGTCCATTTAAAATATGGTATTTTCAGTCTCTAATTTTATTCCAAGTAGTAGATGTTTTACACTAATTAAGCACAGAGGTCTCATAGACCGTAGCTTAAAGCACAAAACATATTTTTTTTGCAATGTGCTTTGAAACTTTCTTTCAGTGCAATTTTGTGTAATTTAAAATAAGTAATGTGGAANACATATTTTTTTTGCAATGTGCTTTGAAACTTTCTTTCAGTGCAATTTTGTGTAATTTAAAATAAGTAATGTGGAAAAGTAATAAGAGGATGGAAAAGTAAATTTTTGTATATGTAACACCTACAAATGAGATACTTTAACTTGGATGTATTCAAATGGCTCGCGTGGTGTGCGGAATTNTTTTGTATATGTAACACCTACAAATGAGATACTTTAACTTGGATGTATTCAAATGGCTCGCGTGGTGTGCGGAATTTATTTTTTAGCAGCAGTAGTAATATATTCAAATTAAATAATTTTTGTTACTTAACTGTAATGTCACGTAACTATCACTATGTTAAGTTTAGGCTAAATAAATTATTGCAGCACTTTCACTAACAGTGACCAATGAAAATGGTTCCTTATTTTTACGAAACGATCAGTCAATTAGGGTTTATTCATATAATGTTTATTTAATAAATATACACCGTGTCTGTCTTTCAACCAATATTCATGAGAAAATATTGTTGTAACAATATGGATAGCTGTCTTTATCTGTTGACAGAACCCTCCCGGGATATTTCGATATTGTTACGTAAATATTCAACGTATAAATGACGCAAGCTTTCACTAATTATACATGGTAACGTGTGTGTTTCTACCTTGTTCCCGTGTACTTGAAAATGCGGCAGTAATATTTTCCTTTTGATAACAATTAACGATACTTTTGTAAACAGAGGAATTATACTGCTGGAAAATTAAATTAGAAAATAAATTAATTTGTAAAATTGATATAATAAATATATTTTACTGTATGATAGCACACTGAACAATGCGTTTGAAGTTAGCAGTAGTTACGTTTTCCCTGTTTCGACANTATCTGTTGACAGAACCCTCCCGGGATATTTCGATATTGTTACGTAAATATTCAACGTATAAATGACGCAAGCTTTCACTAATTATACATGGTAACGTGTGTGTTTCTACCTTTTTCCCGTGTACTTGATAATGCGGCAGTAATATTTTCCTTTTGATAACAATTAACGATACTTTTGTAAACAGAGGAATTATACTGCTGGAAAATTAAATTAGAAAATAAATTAATTTGTAAAATTGATATAATACATATATTTTACTGTATGATAGCACACTGAACAATGCGTTTGAAGTTAGCAGTAGTTACGTTTTCCCTGTTTCGACAATGAGTAAAATTTTGGTAAAATTTCACATGGAAGTTCGACAGTGCGTTTTTTGTGGGTACAGACCTTTGTGTACTGAACATATGACCACACATCAACTTTTTCGATATTCTTACGCATTAGGACACAACAGACTGTATTTTTAAAATAACCGATATTCGAATAGTAACGCCTTTGAAATATATACTCTTGAAAGCAACAAATTATTAATTTTATTGATATGCAGAATGTTTCAGTAAAAGGGTGCAAATATCAAACCGGGAATAGGGGCCGCACCACGGAATGTTTTGAGATTGGACATATTTGGTGCGTGAGATCAGCTAAAGGAGATACGGGCGTAAACATGTGATGTGTGTGGTGCACCCATCGTCCGCAAGGTGACTCTGCTGTCCCTACATAGGCACAATACGTGCGTGTATCAACGACGAACGCAACGCGCATGGGATATTTGAAGAGGCGGAATCTCGTACGCCGTCGCCACGGTTGCGTTGAGGTCGGCGGTGGCCGTCCGCTTTGAGCAACAACTCTCGTGAGCTAAAAATTAATACGTTAACACTGGTCGGTCAGCGATGCGGTCCTGTAGGGTTACTACCTGTTATAACAGTGCACACGCGCGATGTCAGATACACAAGTTACAAATCTGGACACGTGTATTCGTGTTAGATACGTATACGCACGTATCTCCTTGCACTGGCTTTCGCGGACCACAGATTCAAAATCTCACTACGTTCCATGTGAGGTCCGTATTCGGTTTAATTTTCACACGCTCTCACTGAAACATTCTAATGCCAGCTAAATTGCTATCACTTCTAACATTGGTTTTACTATCCGCTAGGCGCACCTGGCGAAATGCGTGAATGATTTCTCTAAAATCTTAATTATGGCGAAAATTTGATCAACATAGAATTACATCAGAGAATATCACCTAAGCAGCTGGCCTAGCTGGCAAGCGAATAGCATTTATATTGAACGTGTTGTATAATTGCTACGCATTAAAATGAGATATTTTGAAGTCAAACGTTGAAAATACAACCCCTGCCCGTATATGGCTTCCAGAAAAGTGGGCAGCGATATAGGAAAATTAGTTCCTCATCATAACTTCGTATTAATGGCGTTAGTTTTTATAAGCTGAATTTATTTGATTTCTGCTTTTTTTTATGGATACCAAAGTAAGAACTCACATATTAATAAAATAATTCATTTTTTAAAAAAGTCACGTTTACCTTTGACCGACGCAATAACATGGTGATCGAGGCCACGGCAAAATGCAATTCTACATCCAGCGTAATAATACACATGGGTAAAAAAAGCAGATTTTAAGCACGGTTTCAAAATTGTTCACTTAACTGCGAAAAGCACAGCCATCTATGGTTTCTTACGAAAGTAAAACTTATTCCAGATATCTTGCGTCCTGCAGACATTATTTTCTGAAATTTCGGCTTAGCCAAAAATACCTCTCTGCAACTGCAAGATCTGAAATAAAATTGGCTTAATACAAGCAGTTGCAATGTCGATTAAACAATATAACACACGGCCACAGCTCGTCGTCCTGTGGTGTTTAATTTAATTACAAGAAAAAATATCTCACCTGTTCAGTGATTGTATATCGAAGTGATGATGCACTTCCATGCCAGTATTACGTTTATAGTAGAATCGCGGTTTCTTCACACTTTTTCAATCAACCCTTCGAAAAACCACCCCATGCATGACGTGTTTGGTTGCTTCCTAAATGCGTCATGTATCACAAGCGTTTTATACTCTTGGTGACGTAAAAGTACTTTCTTTTTGATTAAATTATACTTGTACATACAAATAGTATTTGATTTATATTCAGTGTGAATAAAACAGTTCTTATGCAAAATATTATTAAACTGATTGTCCAACTAATGCTTTCCTTTTTTCATTTGGTTTAATGACTTATTTAAGCTTTGTTTGCATGTGGCGTGGGAATATCCTGGAAGTAGAACTTAATTGAGCATACGCACGCCTATACCAGTTTTTTTTTTCGCTCTCCAGTGTAGTTTGAAGGAGATATGGAAGCAACAAACGTAAGTAAGGGAGGAAAGAGTTGAAACAATGAAAATCGTGTGTGGAACGCAAATAGAATTATTCTCCCCAACAGCCTTTTCTATCTACCCTAGCTGCCATTGCGAGTGGGGAAGAGTTTTTCTGCCAGAAAACCTGCTACTCGTAGTTTTACCCGTTTCCGGGATTTTGAGGTCGCACGGAGTGATTCCGTAGCGCGGACGAACGACGTCCCATGAATATTCAACGCTTCACTTGTCCCTCCGGATGGTACTAGGAGTTTGGGAGAGGGGGCGGGGTCATCTCTAGTTCGGCTGACGGCCGACGTTAGCGCTGCCGTCTGCTTCGACATGCTCATCCGCGTATGAAGAGATGACCGCCTTTGGACAGACGTGGCCCGTGTACAGTGCGCATGCGCGTGTGAAAAAGACCCACTTATTCACTATCACAGGTTATTATAAACGGCCGAAAACATTAATTCAGCTGATTATATACAGAATGTTACTAAGTAGACCGACAAACTTCGGCTGCGGGTAAATTACAGAAAAAAGAGAAAACGTATGCACGACTTATGGTCTAAAGATAGCTTTAAGGGCGGTACATAAATCTGAAGTTGAACCTGAAGCACTAGTTTATTACAACTACCGTAAAGGGTACGCTAAGTGTCTGGATAATATGTAAAGTTAATTGTGGCATGCGGGTCAACAATCCATCTTCCAATCCCCAAGTATACTCCAGTGTCATGGTGATCAAGTCGAAATAACATTAGTAACAGCGATTCTTTCCATGAAATAGTTTGATGACAGCGACAGACAGGTGTTCTGGTGTTTACAGATCTTTATTCCTCTACACACTGTCCAGACAATCAGTGTTCCATCTTAATAAATTTTCTTCAATATTTGCAATAAACTAGTGTTTCAGGTCGAACTTGAAAGATTCCCATTAGACCAAATGTCGTATATACGTTTTCTCCTTAGTTTTTAGTGATGAACCCGTAGCGAAGTTAGTCGATCTAATTTAGATACATACTGACTGAATGCTAGTTTCAACTCTAGAAACACTCTGTAGTTTACGAGGCCTTGCTAGGCTGGGATACTGTGATGAAAATTGAAGGGCGAAAATACGCAAATGTAGTAATAGTGGCTCCCACGAACGATGCACACATTTCCGTACGAAAAAAGGGAGGGTCGCGGTAAAAGAGGGAAAATGGGGTAGAGTGTTCATCATAGTTGCGCAGTGGCCATTCTCAGTTTTCCAACGTTGGACTGCATGTTCGACTGATTGCAGTATCAAAAATAAAGCATAGACCGTTCACTGTTATTTAACCACTTTCGTTATCAACATTTGAAAAATGTCACTGCCCGTACGTGCAAACACTTTAACTGGCCCACTGGCTGACATGCACCCAGTAAAGTTGGCAACGATGGAGGGAAAGTAGTTCCATTACTTAACGTTGAGTAAAAAGTGTCTGGTAAAAGTTTGTGAACAATGGAATGATTTCCTTTACTTTCTGTTTTAAGGCACGTGAGTTTAAAAATAATAAAATATATAAAATATTCACTTTTATATTAATTTCACCTTTACCGTTAATAATTTCACCGTATGAATGAAGTGTTCAGGTTCACGGCATTGTTAATTTTATATATGGTGGAAGAATGCACGATGTTGCTACAAGCAGATCTAAAGAAAGTATTTCAAAAATGGCCCGTTTACCGTGAATAGCCTATAAAAACGATTTGTTTATGAAAGAAAATACTTTTGGAAGTTTGTACATTTCCTTTGACCTAGTTTTCATGGAATGGGAATGTCTTGAAGTTAGTCAACATATTTCATCGGTATTAATGGGTAGTTCTGTGGAAAATTCAAATGTTCATAACTGTTAAACGAGTGACTTTGACAGTTGTATTGGCGCGGGGCAGGTCAGTGTTGGGTAGTAGATTGAAAATGGGGGATTTGGTGCACAGGCTGCAGGCTTCGGAGCACGGAGACATATTGCATCTCTCAGAGGACCAGCAGTGGCATCTTGCAGAGGACCAAAGGTGATCTTAACCTTATACCTTTTAACATAACCTTGACAACCAAATGTCCCGTTTCCTCAGAAAACACACAACATTTCTGGAATTTCCCTAAAAATTTCCCGGTATTTCCCTCCAAATCTCCACACTTGAGCTTAACTTTTGACCTTGACCTTGACCTTGATCTTGACCTTGGTCTTTGTGGGGATCTGGTGCACAGGCTGCAGGCTTCGGAGCCTCGGAGTCATCCACCCTATTAGATTGCATCACAGTTGCCATCTTGTTTCTAGAATTTTTGGTTAATGCTCTGTCGTTCCACGCCACCATATTGTTTCAAGAATGTTCCAGTTCATGCTCTGTCATTCCACCTCGACATCTCGTTCCTATACGATACATGGGTGCCAGCATATGTTAAAATTATGTATACATAAAACATATGTATGGAAATTATTTTCCCAGGTGTTATAGGAATGTCTATGTCTGTTCGAGAGGTATGTGTTCATTATGTTAACTGCTGCAGCAAGTATGGTGACAAGGCACTGAAAATAACTTTTCATTGTTTTTTATAACAACAACCAGTGCTCTGAATTTTTTATTAATAAAAATTAGAAACAGTATAGATATTAGTATTCGAGAGATAATGAAATATACACTAAGTGTGAGATGCCAACTCACGTCGGGAAGGATGGTTCACTCATAAAATGGATCATACCTGGAATAAGATGTTTCATATGCATAACCATTGAAAGTACTCCATTATTTTAGTTACTATAATCATTTACTTTATATTTGTACACATAAATAATAGTAAGTAAATAAGTTTATTCTCTGTAGGATAGCAAATGATACAGCGGCAGAGTGCTTTCCACACATTAAATGTGCATGCCTACACCCTGTGGCAAGCAATACCATTAGCTTCCAGTATTTCGGCCTCAACAACACATTCCAATGAAACATTTACCACAGACCAGGAAGTTGTATCAAGTGCTTGCCTACACCCTGCAGTGATCAATCCTGTCTATGGAAATATTCATGCCTAAGAAAAAAGGTTTTTTATCCCATATCTCGGAGACCAGTCAACTGACTTCCACCACATTTTTCGCACAAGTAGCGTTATGGTAGGCCATGCAAACTTATGTGTTTTTAGTTGTTGAGGCACTTATTTTAAATATGACGGCCGTGTAAACGTTTCAGGTTAGTGAACCCTATCATTCAAAATATTAGACTGATCACATCCGAAGTTGATGCTTGGATCCTACCTCAGCCGTGCAGTTGATTGCAAGGTAGCTTAATTTTACGAGTTTTTCTGAATTCGAATCCCGGGTCAGTCACTCGTGTATTTTAATTGTCTTGGTAGTGCTTCAAATGTATCTGGATACATCTCTAATGATATTGCTGCCAATGAGACGTCAACGCCTACGTACCATCTAAGCTTTCTAGAACTTCACTAAAATTTATTTGCACCCATGTAGAGGAAAGTAGACTTATAGTTATCAGTAACTTCTGGTTTATTGATGAATTTCCATCTGTTATGTGGGAAAACTCCACCGGTTGATTAAGGTGTAAAACGGTAAATTTCACGCGTTGGCTTTCCTAGAATTTGGTACAGGTTTGTTCCATAACTCAATATTTACACCTTAATTTCAAAATATAATCAGGTTGTAAAAAAATTTATATCTAAAGCGTATAACAAAATTAAAGACATTATACCATTTTTTTAAAATCTAAAGCTAAAGTATGGTTAAAAGGAAAAAAATGAAAATGTTCAACTTCGATTAAGTTCTAAGTTATTTTAATTTGGTTAGTAAATATTCATATTTTAAGTACCACAATTTTACATTTCGTTCATATTTACGGTTTCTATAACATAATACATTTTTTGATGTAGTAATTTTTTTCTAAGCCAAAGGGAATTCTTACGTAGACCGCAGGTGCTTTTCCAAGTAAACTCGCGGGATATTTAATAAAAATATTGTGGCAACACTGCCAGTAAGTCAGCTGGTCCGGTCTGCCACCCAGCAGTAACGTGTTCTCTTCGGACGTGCAAGGGTTGGCGAGGGTTCAGTTTGTGTTACAGGGCCACAGCTGCGACGTCCCTTTCGTCGCATTGAGAAAGAGATTCGTATAATTCAATTCCGAGAGAGGCGGCATACGAATTTGAATCAAAACGGAACATTTCTGTGGATTCTGGAAACCGCGCGTCGCAGGATCTGAATTTCGATTGGCTCTCTCAGAACCTGAAAGAGCTGAACTTGAACAAATGGGTAACGGGGTTGGAGTCAAAGTCAGGTCAGTAAGGTACGAACTCGAGTTTTGAATCCACGGACTAGATGAATGGTTGATAGTTAACAGTTTTTGTGTTATACACGTGTTTGTTTAGCCCAGACATAATGCATAAAGTGTGGTTGGTAAATTTAATAAGTAATAATTTTTTTTACAGATATTAGTAGAATGAAACCTAGACGGGAGCATCGGGATCCGGGATCGGAGTTCGGAGCTGTTCATGCTCTGTCATTCCGGTCCTCCGGTGGCTATTTTTTCAAATCGACCATTTTTCGTCAAAATTTCCCTTTTAAAATTAAATTATTCTTTTTTCTCTTAAAATTTACCTTTTATATATTAAGATTTTCCGTTATTCCCTCAAACAAGCACCGATCCCCTATTTGCAAAAACGAGACCCCGAAAGTCACTTTTCGATCCGTCGGAATGATTTGGGGGAATCGTTTTCGAGGGCAGAGCAGTGGCGGTCATATTGGTTTTATAGGCATAGGGTACAACAAATCGACACACAGGGTCCAGGGTCCGGAGGAAAATTTTGATGTAAAAAATGAACATTTTAATGAAAAAAGGGGAAATTTGCAGGGAAAAATGGCCGCCTGGGGATCGGAATGACAAAGCATGAATAGCTCTGATCGCGAATGCCGATTCCCCCCGACTCGGCTATTTCCTCCTACTGATGTTCATTCACAGATGGAAAGAAGCGGGAGTTACATGTACGCCCATAATTTGCCGATGTTATTCACGATATTCCACAGCTGTTACGTCACCATGCGTTATGAGGAACAGGGCAATGACGCAAGAGATATGGCCATAAAGCCGTTATTTTACGTTCGGCATTTTAGCAGCTACTTAAAGGCTCGTTACACACACACACCTGTAACACAAGTTGTGTGCACGCAAACTTGTAGTGAAACTATTACGAAACTCTAGGTAGCACGTAAGCAAACTGACAAAATTCTAAGTATAATATATTTATTTCAATGAAAGTCATGAATTGCATTACTGAAATATATTCAGTTTACGATCATATTTAACGAAATTTTCTTACTTAGAGCACTAATACTTCTTGTAGAGGTTTAAAAAAGATTGGTAAAATACTCGTCAATGAACGACATGTGTTTGAAATTCACCATAAATTATTCTAACCAGTTAATTTTTATGTTTTGTTTCGAGTGAGATATAAAGGTGTTTTGAAAGATTTACTTGCAAATATATTTTCAAGAAAATGAAATGTCTTACGTGACTTCTTTGTATGATAATTATTTCGTACAGGTTTAAAACTGGTTACATACTTTTTTTTCCAGAAATATGCAACTAACCGATATAGGAACATGTAACGACACGTGTATGAGTCTCATGCTAGCAAATAATTGACTACGAAGGCTATTTATTTTGTTAACATAAAAACAAGGCTTTTAGCCATGCGCGGACTCTGATAGTGATATTCTAAACAAATCACTTGAAGTTTTGATAATTTGAGATAGATTGAAAGATTTGGGCGGCTCTTAACCGCGAGGTATTGAAGGAAGTTTTGCTAATGATTTCGTTTTATTACTGGTCTAACTCTAAAACAATTTTCATGTGATTTCGCAATCTATTCATGGCTAAAATTTTGAATAAAGGAACTGTTCTTTTTGATGGGAAAATATATTACTGAAATGTTATCGGACATTGGGAATTTTGTACGGTAACGTGAATGAGAAACTAATAAGCGTTAACACGAAAAAACAACACGATTTTATTATATTTAAATCATTTGAGAGGATCATCGCTACTTGAGAAGGAAAGGGGATTTTGATGGAAAAGAAATTGTTATTTTTAGACCTCGTTTCCGCGCTTGTCTTGTTTCCGTAGCTCTCACGTCTCAAAGATACATGCATGTGTATGCTGTATACCTGGCACGTATCTTTATTTGTAAAGAAATCGTTACCGTACGTCTTCCACTTTACATTCTCAGTTCTGTACTACAAATGCTGCTTCAGAATGGCTACGGCAAGATAGAGTAATGGGGCTTATACACGATTTTCCACTTATTTTCTAGAAATGTGACCCTGGAAATGCTGCATCAAGTCAAATGCTTTTATGTTCATATTAAAATGTGACTGAGACATATCAATTCAATGAAAAAATTCGGAAGTGTCTGTATTAACTTTCCTCCAGTGCTATAGTGAACTGTATTCTTGCAGTGAGCGAGAACACATATTTCTTACTCGACTAAAAATAAATACTTTGTAGTTCCCATGTTACATTATTGGAAACTGGCCTTTTTAAAAGAGTTCCTTCTACCAACTACACATATTTTAACGTTCACTCAGACTGTAATGTCTGTACTAAAATGGGCAACGTCATAACACATATCCATAATACGAGTGAGATGTTCTTCCAAAATTCGCAATGATCACACGTCATTATTTCGCCTCAGTTTAATTAATTTTTTGTATAATATATTCGGTTTTTGAAGACATAGTGAAACCCGGAAGTGCGTTAACTTCCACCTCTTCCTATTATAAATACAGGATGTTTAAAAAATAATACTCCGATTTGAAAAAGCTGTAACATTTTAGCTTTCATGAACAGAGAACCATGCTTAGAGATGGTGGTTTATCGCGGGAAAAGTTGACAGTTTGCTAGGATTCAACATAATGCACACATGTCCGATTGTTTTATTTACTTATTGGCTGTCATGCATGCATGAATATACTACCCCTTTTCACTGGACCAACGAGTATTCTGATACTATAAGGCATAACGTTCGTGATTGGTCTGCAAACAACTTAGTCGAGTCAAAATCTTGTTCATCCAATCACGAAAGAATAAACTAGTTAGTGTTATAGATGACATGTTGGCTCAAATAATTGTCCCGAATTTTCACCATCTCTAACCACGCGGTGAAGAGTGAAATACATTGCAAAGTTTTGCTTACAATTCTCACAAATGCTCAATGTACCCCTCTGCATGCGCATGTCATACATGTACTCGGTAGTCAAACTCACCCAACACATTAGTGAGCGTGTCTGGTGTTTCTGCATCGAACATGCCATCAAGTTATCTTGGCTGCACTAAGAGAACTACTTAAGTAGCCAAGTAGCCCATGAGCGAGAAGAAGGTACGGCGGTCCAAAGTGAAGAATCCCCAGGCGCTGAAGTCAACTGGTCTCTCCAACACCTGCTGGCAGAGCATCTGCAACTCCTTCATGGCGGGTGCATTGAGATCTCTGTCCAAGCTCAACTGCTGCAGGAGCTGGATGGTCACCCTTGTCTTCTCCGCTACGTGCTGCGGCAAGAATGTCGTCATAGCGATTACTGAGAAGTGACTGATTTGTGATCATTATTTTATGTATTCAAAATGTCACATTTATAAGTATTTTTTTCTGTGACCTTTCCATTAATACATATACGGCCCTCTGTGCGATCAACGTAATAAAGTTCATGCTGCCTGTCAAAACATCCAAGATTATAAATACCAAAAGTATAGTCGATCATTTACATTGTTTTTCCAAAGTAGCAGAATGTCGCTCTGAGGTATTTCAGTGAGCTAAAAGTTACGTCGCCAGTGGCTGTCTGGGTTCTGCGCCATGCAGCGACTCTTGCAGTTTGATCCGCCACTCTACTGGATGTCAGAGTGAAATAATGATTATCAAGTGGCCTCCCTGTAATGCGACTTAAGGCACCCGTTCTATTAATTGTGAGCACGATATGATTTCAGAGACCTTCGATGGCTATGTTGAAGTAATCCGTAATTTTTGCGAGCAACAGAGGTGTGTCCCAGTATAATACAAATCCAATTTAATGAGTATCTAAGAGACAAAGCTAGCAATAGACAAGAATTTTCCTACTCTGTTATCGGCGTACAAGTAAATGAAGTAGCCCAAACATTCGTACGCAGCCAAAAGGCAAGTTTGAGTCCACAGAAGTAAGCTGACGTGACAATACTTTACCCAGGATGTTACAAGAAAAACTTCGTTCATGTGGCGTATTGTTCTGAAGACATCACCCAATTGAGAGCTTGCGCACGATACTAGAGAAGTGATGGCACATCCATTGACAACGAGAGCAGCGAGCCAAAATATGATATTTCTCTTAAAACTGTACTCGTGTTGAGTGTTTGCGTAGTACTGATAAAGTGAATTTCCTGCAACGAGCAGAAGTGTGTAGGTAACAGACTGTACAGTGCCAAACGTACGTGATCTGTAGATATGAAAGTCATCGTCTTGCAGGCGGTGGAATGGTGCCAGGCCCAATATCTTCAGAATTACAAACAATGGCCTCACAGCCGAGCAAATGTTTTTTGGAGATGCGATAATCTTCATCGTTTCCGTGCTTCTTATTAGTTCGAAATGTTTAACGGGACATTGAATGGTCGCACTTAGGCTGCAAAGTGAATTCTTCAAAATACACGCAGCCTGAAAATACGAACAACTTCATCACATTCTTGAATAAACACGCAGCAACCTGAAAATTTACACTTCTTCACTACATTTTTGGAAATACGCAGAGCTTGAAGATACACACACCAATTTTTCTTTTTAAACTTTTCCTCTCTCTATATAAATTTGACACAAATGAAAAAATACACAGTGTAGAACAGACTGAGATCTCAGACAATTAGTGGAAGATGTCAGCAGGCAACGCCTACGCGTACTCAACTGAAATGAATGTAAGAGGAACGCGTTGCACTTTGTGATATTTCTGAGTGACACAATGTCATTGAAATCGATTTAGAGCGTACGCCAATTTTCTTGTTGAGCCCATATCCGCCCAGCCATTATTTTTCGTCCTTGTCAAAGCCGTGTTTCGCTCCTCATTCGTCTTATAAAACTTTTCGACAATGTGACAGCGCTATTACAAGTGACCATATCAGATAGAATATATACCAATACACACACATGAAGTGCTGATTGTGGTGCTTCTGGTGTTTGTGATGCTGTTTGTGGTGCTTGTGGTACTGATTGTGGTGTGTGTGGTGCTGATTGTGGTGCTTGTGGTACTGATTGTGGTGTGTGTGGTGCTGATTTTGGTGTGTGTGGTGCTGATTATGGTGCATATGTTGTTGATGGCAACTAAAGGACTCCTAAACTACGCCTAATGACTTTTAAATTACTCCTAACGACCACTAAATTACCCTTTATGATCTCAAATGACCCCTAAATGACCATATTGAACCGTAAATGACCCTTTATGACAACTAATTACCCTTAAATATTCTCTAANCTTTTAAATTACTCCTAACGACCACTAAATTACCCTTTATGATCTCAAATGACCCCTAAATGACCATATTGAACCGTAAATGACCCTTTATGACAACTAATTACCCTTAAATATTCTCTAAATGACCCCTAATTGTGTTGTATGTGATACTAAGTGCGGTGCTAACTGTAGTGCATGCGGTGCTAATTGCGGTGCTGATTGCTGTTACAGAGAACCATTGATACATGTTTCAGAATGTCTCTTCAAAATATCAGTCCAAGTAACTTCTTCTTGCAAAGTTTGCACTGAAATGCCATACTCGAACTTTTCATTCTGCATGTCGTTATTTCAGTCTCCAGGGTGGCAGACCAGCCGAGTCACACCTTTACTAGAGGAATTATGTTATACAGGACAAGGCAAAGAGTTATTTCGTTTTAAATATTATATACTTGTGCCTATTTTTAAGGGCGAAGGAAAAAACATGTGACCATTTTGAGAAAACCCATTTACTCCACTCGCAATAGCAGGAACCATGATGTCATGCGACCATGAAAGGGTTGTAGAAGGTGTAGAAGGGATGNATTTACTCCACTCGCAATAGCAGGAACCATGATGTCATGCGACCATGAAAGGGTTGTAGAAGGTGTAGAAGGGATGTTTGAAAATTCACACTAAGAACGTGTTAAGTGACTAAGTGCAGAGCGGAGAAGATCATAAAATATTCATAAGCTCCTTAACAAGTTGAGTTGCGACGCCTGGGCATTAATTNAAGTGCAGAGCGGAGAAGATCATAAAATATTCATAAGCTCCTTAACAAGTTGAGTTGCGACGCCTGGGCATTAATTATTTCCGTTATTAATTCCCAGCAACATCTGCCTCTGAGGACGGAATGAAGGAATGATTTGCATACGAACCGTACTTCTTTACTTCGTCAGCAATATAGTCATTCGCACAGACTAAAGTTCGCTGATATGTATAAAGATTCAGCGCACTGTAAATCGGAATGAGGCACTGAGAAAATAGCCAGCTGCAAACATCCATATGCGTGCTNTATAAAGATTCAGCGCACTGTAAATCGGAATGAGGCACTGAGAAAATAGCCAGCTGCAAACATCCATATGCGTGCTTTTTATGAGTTACTCTAAAAACAGTTGTTGTTTCGTCTGATAAATACGAACAGTTAAAGAAGAGAAACAATTAGTATAACAATATATTTATTAATATGTTAAGTAAAACACAAATGTTTAAGTAGACGCGCATTGCACCACAAAGTCCCGTTACCCCTATAATTAATACAGGAACTGAACAACAACGCTATGCAGTAGTATTTCTTGAGAACCGAAAACGAATTTAAGAAATTTCTGCTATACAGCAACGTCTCAGTTTGTGCACCGTCATTCTCACGACAAAGGATGATACGCCACCAGGATCTGTGCGACATTCTGCGGAGCATTGNTCAGTTTGTGCACCGTCATTCTCACGACAAAGGATGATACGCCACCAGGATCTGTGCGACATTCTGCGGAGCATTGCTGGCGTTACATGAGTGAAAGTTCGCCTCACAGTATCTTTCAGCTCGTCAGTGGTATCGTAACATTCTTGTGCAGCGATGCCCTTTATGAATCCCCTCAGCGCATGATCACGTGGCGTGAGGGTCTGGTCTTTATGGTAGCCTGGCGAGGGGAGCTGGCAGCACGGGTGACCCATGCCCAATCCAGCAGCCAGGAAACACCTCATTAAGGTGGCCGCCTGGTTGAAGGAATTTGGCACGTCTGAGGCTTAAAAGCGAGAGGAGCACTACGGGCGATCGAGATATGCTCATCAGCTCTCTCATCGCCTCTACGCGCAAAGCACATAACTGGCGTGCAGCCTTGCCGTCAATAACGCGCCTCTACGAGACTTTCAGTAGAGACCCTACCAATTTATGACGTGGTAATAGAAAAAAAGGTTTGATGCACGTACCTATTCCTTTTTAAATGTTTTGTATCGGACTGTTCATACCTAAAAATGATCCCGAAAACACACATTTGCGCCATTTTCACCATCACAGAAACATGCTTTACAGAGAAATGGAGAAACGGAAAATCGTATGCAGACGAGTAACGTTTCTTAAATGCTATTCGTAAGCAGACCTCACTCAGACACTTTGGACGGTTTTTTAATAAATCGTTTTCTGTTGGAGCTCTGCACCGTTCGGTGGCCCACCCAGGTGGCCACCTTTAGATATCCGCGTACTGCGATGGCATAATGGGAAGGTCCCCCATCCTGCTGATACCAACATGTCTCGCTTGTGCCATGCTCATCAAGATGGGAACAGGAAAAGGAAGGTCCATACAACTGTCTGTTGTTTGTGGCCACCCATCTCATCACATATGGAGGATTATTTCCTAACTCTTCGTAAAAGTGTGCATTGTCCTTGTACCAAAACACCACATTTCATTGTCGAGAACTCCGGTAAATCGTACACTAGTCGGAAAAGATCACCTTCCCTCGCTGTGGTATTGTGTCGAACACCTGAACCAGACTCCTTCCTCCGATCCGTGTCCCCATCAGATCTCTCTTTAATGTGCGTAGGCCGGCATGGATGCATCTTTAAGCCATGTTTCATGTGCTTCTGCACGGCAGATCGGGGTATGCCTAATTCCGCAGATCGTTTACCCGTCGACATCTTGGGAGATCTCTCCACTCACTCCTCGACGAGTCTGCATGTTTCTCCTCTGGTGGGAGGTCTGCCAGTTCTTTTCTTATTATTTGCATCACCTGTGGAGAAGAGTTTATGCTCCCATCTCAACAGTGTTTGTTTCGGAGAGGGATCCCATTGAAAACGCTGCCGAAAGTCAGAACGTACCTATCCAATAGTCTTTCCTGTTTGAGTTCTTTCATTCACCCAACAACTCGCAATAACACGTTAAATACTGTACGTAGACGTATCAGCCATTGTTTACTGAATATGAACTGAAAAAAACATACGTTTATTACGCTATACAGAGGGGTAACGGGACTTTGTAGCCAGCCTTATGTAAATTGCTTCATAAAATCATCCATTCCACATTGTGAGGTCATTGAGAAAAAAAAAATATTTCGAGAAAGATATCTGGCCCATCGTGAGTGTGAATTACGTATGAGAAATACCGACAGGCATAAACATTGAAGTATGTTTAATCTTATGAACACAAGATGATTTAGGGCCAATTTCATAATGTATGTATTTGTTCCAATTAAGGACTGATTAAATATTTAGTTTTGGTTAACGACGTTTTCTGTTTCTCAATATATTGTTAAGAATAACCAATGATTAATTTTCCTCTAACCAATGGTTATCATAAACACAGGAGTATATTCTGATTACTGGGCTAATCACAAAATTTACAATATGGCTGCCATTCGTGACTGATGTAATGTTATCTTTGGTTTTTAAATCCTTTCTAATATCAGCAAACGATTTTTGTTGGTTATTTAAGAATTATGATGACAGAAGTGTTGATTAAATGGACGCAATTATTCACAGATGTCATCCCTCCCCCCAATTGTGAAGGATAATATTTTTGTAACATTTCCTTTGAAGATGTTACTTGTACGATATTTCTAGAAAATACAAAACTCATATTAGAAGTTCGTAGAGAAAATGTTTATAACTGCTCAAACTATTTTAGGTTATGGTAACAACATGCAGTATTTCAGCGTCATTACTTGGAATATGTTTCCAGTGAGCATACTGTACGCAAAGAGACTTTCGTTTTCCTATTTATGATAAATCGAGGATATAATATATAGAACATTTACCTCGGCTGACCTAAGCAAATATCCCAAATTAAATCCAGGTTGGCCTTTATTATTTAAAATACTATGTAATGGCCAGAAAGGCGTAGAAGTCAAAATTTTGGGCGATGCTAGTTATAAATAGTTTGTGGCGACAGCAGAAACAAACATATCCAAAATAAATAATGTTTTGAAGTCTGTATGATGCCAAAAATACAATATAAAATACGTATAGAAAGATCTCCACATTCCACNATAAATAATGTTTTGAAGTCTGTATGATGCCAAAAATACAATATAAAATACGTATAGAAAGATCTCCACATTCCACGTACACCTAGTGTGTAATCACTAGAACTAGTTTTTTTTCGTTAAAAAATACGATTACATGGTAGAATTCAATACTANGTACACCTAGTGTGTAATCACTAGAACTAGTTTTTTTTCGTTAAAAAATACGATTACATGGTAGAATTCAATACTATAAATAATCACTCAACAGCAATTTGGTCTACTGTCAATGGTTGCTGTCTGCTTGAGAAGGCGTTTTCATATTTTACCGGACCACTCAGAATTCTGCATCATCGGCACGGCTACTGCGTGATTCGTGTGCAGCCGGTTAACACGTGTCAAAAAGTAATTCAGCCAATCTAGATAGGTAAACGACAATAAAATGTTTTGAAATATAACTTATCTTGAAATATTTTCGCGAAATTTCACTGCCCCTAGTAATCACTTGGACGACGGTTCTGAGAAATGCAATTTCATAAAATCACACAATTCAAAAGTCTACCTAAATATATGTCAGTGCATATGACTTTGTTTTCAATGACACATGAATACTTCAGAAACAAGGAAATTAATTAAAACACTTTCTGAGGTAGGGAAATTTCCCTAACAAAACAGATTATTATTGATACTTAGTTTTGTGTTTTTGCAACAGGCTTTATAACTAGCATATCATAAACAGCATATGACGACCTAAGAACAGCCAACCGCGAATCACGATGTCACGGCGTGTTTTCAAATGTATCAGCAGCCAATCGCGAATCACAGTGTCACTGCGAGGTTGTGAAATTTATCTTCATCGGCACTTAGTAAACCAGCACTCTCTTTACCGGGAAACAGTTTGAGACTTAAGAGCGATTAAAAAATTTGTTTTAATTCATAACCAATACTTTCAACAGAAATCGTGAAACTGGCCCTTAAAGTAGTGTCTATTAGATAGAACAGGACATTTCTTGCACTCGTCCAACTATCTCCCACCAAGGCGAACCAGATTTTATTTCCGGCAGGGTCGCCTCCGGATTTGCGCATATTGGAATCGTGCCGGACGATACTGCTGGTCGGCGGGTTTTCTCGGGGATATCCTGTTTCCCCCGCCCTTGCATTCCTCACTGGCTCTCAAAACCTCGCTGTTAAGTGCCGCCCAAATCTTTTCACTCACTCACTCTATCTGAACTCATCCACTCCATTTCAAAAACAAAGTTTTTAAGAGTTCCTTAAAGCAAAAATTTTTCTACTGATCCCTCTTCTCACAGTCATGTTATTTGCTCTTCTCCTACCTTTCTAGTTGATACATAGGTGGTCACTTGACAAGCATACAACGACCAATAGAATGACTCGTTTCACGAAAAACTCTCCTGGGAATAGTATGTACTTTATATCTTACTTTTTTCGAGATCTGCCTTGTAAGAGATATTCTCGCATGATATCTAGTATAAAAGTGCAATCTTGGACGTGTTTTGCACGTATCTTACGCCGTGTAAAAGCTGCAGAATTTCTTGTGCAAGGCAGAACTTGTTACAAGATCACGAGATGGAACACGTGCAAATTTTTTATACAAGTTGCACGGAACATGCGATCCTATTGATTCTTTTANACAAGATCACGAGATGGAACACGTGCAAATTTTTTATACAAGTTGCACGGAACATGCGATCCTATTGATTCTTTTATGCTGTCGAAGTTATCAACCGTATGCCATGAACAGAGACACGACGAAATCACACATTTAAGATTAGAGATATAATGGAGTGGGGTTCAGACAGTGTTGTGAGAGTTAAAACAAAGTTCCTCCACATTAATTAATAGCCATGTTAATAATGGAAGTTAAGCGTGCACGAACTTTTATATTCACTTTGAGGCCATGAGTTAATTACCTGCGCCATCAAGAACTCTCTAGCAAGTAGAAGTCTTGTTACAAGTTTTCTGTGCAAACTTTGTGTGAACTATTTTCGTATGAAATTTGCTTAGTATACTATAATGAGAATTTGCTTGCAAGATTTTGTAGGAAGTTCGTTTAACTTCGTGGAAAAACAACTTTATCCTCTCTGCGTGTAACGACACGATGCGTAATCTAAACACTACCTTCAGAAACGGGTTTTAAAAGTCCGAGTGATGATTTCGCAGGCCTGTATTCGATGCCCGGCAAGCATTGAACAGGCAAACAAAATATTAGAAACAAAACAGGTGTATTATTTTTTTTTTCATTTCTCTTTTATACAAAAACGAGCTAGTTTAAAACTAAAGAATATTCTCAGATTGGCTGAGATTTTAATGAGATTGGAATTATTAGGATTGTACAATTCAGTTCTTGACTATGTAAATGGCGGTCTACGCTCAATAATACGTTAGGAAGGTCGTTAGTTATGCTGACGCAACTATAACTAACGTTGGCATGAGGACCTGTTTTTGGGGTGAAATTTAACCCCACGTACTATTAGAAAAAATACTACCTCGTTGAGACGCAATCTCCCAATCTTGATTGCTGAATGCTGAAAAGGGCTGTATGTATATATATACATATACACAGTTTGGCACTGATATCACGATATCCTGTTGTCCTCTTTATTTTCGGAAATGCTCTTATTTTCGTTGAAGGAGTCCTGGTTTTCGTGTTGGTCTAGCTTTGCAACCGGCATTTTAATATTTTTCTGTCTGCTCTCGCTCTGTTTTGGTCGTCGTTGACGAATGTGGGCCATCCGTCTTGGCTATCTTCTTGACACTGATGATTTGTTGGTACATATTACGTTCATCCTACTTTTGTCGTTAGTAGCCGCAGCACAGTAGCTGTATTTGTATGCAGGTTACGCTGAATTGCTGTGATACCCGTGCTTCTCTCATTCAACATTTTTAAACAAAGTGACGGGAGAGTTCCAGCTACATTCTAAAGTAGTATGTCTGACTCCATAAAGTGGGCCATATTTTCGCTGACATTTCCACAATATTTTAGAATATAACGTTGATTAAATTTACACATAACATGTGTTATCAGCGATGTACAATGCCCTCGGTGCTACAAAAATTAGATTAAAAAAATTCTGAAGACCATTAAAAAATTCCCACAAATGCCCCCAAGTGCTTCAATACTTTATTTACAAAATTTTAATGTTAGAAATATATTTATTACTTTAAGAGAACCTAGATATGGAATATCCGGTTAACTTTATAAATCATTCATTTTTTCGGCGTAAGATTGATACACACAAGAAAAAGGCGAAGGAAACGCCTATGTAGTGGATCCCAATATGGTACTTTAAATTTTTAGTACTGCCATGGATGGTAATAGCTAGAATATCCACCATTTAGGCCTCCCACAACAATTATGCTTACAAGAAAGAGAAACGTGGGAGGTCAGGCAGTAAACTTTATGTGGATAGCTCAGTGGGCTGTGCTATCGTGTTGTCGCGTGGTCGTCCGGAGGAGTTTGGCCATTTGGTGGAGTTGACTGGAGACTGGTGACGGTAACGTTGTTTTGCAATGTCGGAATGTTATTGTACCGCATGTAATTAATTTACAACGCCATGAGTAAGTGTTTTTTACATCAAGTTAGGAGTATTATATGTCACTCGTTTTGAGTAGCATGACCCAGTTAAAAGGTTTTTACAGCTGTTTACCATTTTATGTTTACTAAATTTCAGCAGTGCATTTAGGGTGCTGTAGGAATTATATAAATCTTACTCGGGCGTTTGCATTTGCTGCCAGGATTCTAACGATTAATATTCCCAACACACGTGTTTTCACTGTGAGATTCTCAGCAAAAGACGCAATCGACCATATAACCAATAAATGGTTAAATATAACTTCATTTTTATATTTTGGCAATATATATAATATAATGGTTTGTTTTACGCACTGCCCCAACTTGGAGGTTCTCACAATGTGCATGTGCTAGGAAATGAACGATACATTTCCCTTTATTTTGTGTGGAAAGTATGGTAAGGAAAAATAGTTTCTGTGTACGTGAAATTATTACGTACCCACGTGGATAGAGTACGTAACGCGTATTCACGAGGATGGTGTACTGCCTCTAAGAGTTCACAACATACATATTTATGGCTAATGAAAATAGAAGCAAAGATAAACTTCTTGAATTATTAAAAAAATAAAACAAGGTAAATAAAAGAATGTCGAAATAAATTTAACTCTCACTGCGTAAAACCCGCTACATGTTGCTTATTAGAGCTTATAGACAAAGTTTATAAAAAGGCGTGGTGTTAAGTAACAAATATCAAGGGACGTTAATAATGGGTGAATTGAATTACTGACTGTTTTAGCTCTTTCTCCACATCATGCTCGATGTAATAAGAGAAAATTTTAAAAGTAAGTAAATTTTAAGAGGAGAAAATCAATTTTACGTTTTAGTCATTATTACTGCTTGTAAGTTCCAGTACACATTTTGCAAGCAGGAGGTTATATTAAAAATACGGCAAGATATTTCAAGCTGGAGAGTGCATACCGGTAATAAAAGGAATAAAGTATGTTAATTCGCAAATAATTGGGCTTAATTGAAACTTTGAAACGCCTACTCCCAGTATTTCCATTTAAGGGCTGTCAATTTCTATTCCCGTCCTATATACTCGTGGAATACGGCTGCTGTGGTTACAACACACAAGGCAGAAGAAAATTACAAAAAATCTTGCTCCGACTTTTAAATGATGACTGTTCGATGACCTATTGGCCGTTCACGGCAAAGTGAGCCCTTTTGGAATACACCTTTGAATACCAGCACTGCCTGTTAACTGGATGTATACTGTACAAAAGCTCATGCAGGCTATAGTCTATTCGCGGTTTCTTCACACTTTTTTGAATCAAACATTTGAAGGATAATCCAATGTAAGATGGGTTCGGTTGTTTCCTGAATGTGTCATGTATCACAAGCGTTTTATACTTGCGTTAACATAAACTTACCTTATTGTTGGTTAAAATGAACTGTTGCTTATATTTTATCTATAAATTTTCATATTTCATTTATAATTAATATGAATAAAAACAGGGAGAAACTAGTTTTTTTTTGGTAAGACTAGAAAAAAAATGGTTCTTATGCAAAATGTTATTACACTGAGTGCGCACGGATGCTGTGCGCTGTCCGTTTGGTGCAATTTTATAGATTTAGTTAAGCTTTGCTTACATTTAGCAGAGTAATGGTGCAGTGTGAAAGTAGAACTTAAGCAGGGCTTCGGAAAAGTTTGGAATAACCGTGAACGGACTATAAATGTTAAATTGGTAGCTAATAAAGTAAAATACTTCTAAGAGTCGATAGTGAATTGGGAGTATAATGTGTAAATTTATGGCAAATAAATTTTATGATATTTTGTGATATAGAAATTAAGATTACGAATCTGCATATTAGTAGCAAATGTAGGCGCCTTAAAATTTCACATTTTCGCTTTACTGGCGCATGGATAATGTGATCAGGCCTACAGAAAAGTAAATGTTGCGTATAGCGGAAGGATATAAAACAAGAAAAGGAGATACAAAGCAGAACTTTCAAAAGTGCTTACTTAGCCGTGAACAGCTTGTGGCAATTAGCAAGTGACTGGGAAAGGGCGCTAGTTACATTCAACACCGAGAAGTGGCAGGAATATTCGTGGAGGGGAAACGAGCGACGTCTTGCTGAGATACAGGAGACCGATAGCGCGCGGGCTCGTCGTTACCACGCCCGTGAAGTAGACGCGGCGAGGGTTGGTCCAGGAGGGAGTCTCTGTAACCAGACAGTGGAAGTTCTGCCGCCGGGTTCGACCGCGAACGAGGTGGGTGGTTCGCCGGAGACAGACGGGAGGAACTTCGCAACGGCTACGCTGTTACGGTAGCTGCTGGCGTGTCGAGGCAAGCGGGATGATGTCGCCCCGCTCTCCTGCTGACAAGGCCACCATGTCTCGATGTGCAAATATTTTTACTTTATATCCCTTCCTCCTTTATTAAGGCCCCTGTGTATCTGCTGCGCGTTCGAGACCCTGTTGCGAGGGAGCCTTACGCGCGACATTACCGAGCGCGCACATCGCCCCCACGCGAAAGATCGCTGAATCACATTGAAGCAGTTCCGTCGTTGCACGGTACTGTGCAGACTAGCTGTGTAACAGTAGGACGTCGTTGCACGGTACTGTGCAGACTAGCTGTGTAACAGTAGGACGTCGTTACACGGTACTGTGCAGACTAGCTCTGTAACAGTAGGACGTCGTTGCACGGTACTGTGCAGACTAGCTCTGTAACAGTAGGACGTCGTTGCACGGTACTGTGCAGACTAGCTCTGTAACAGTAGGACGTCGTTACACGCAGCGAAAGCCCACAGATTTAACTACAGGCGTATAATCATAGTTTTCACCTACCACTTCAAGGCAACTGCGAAGGAAAGCTGTAAAATTGCTATTTTTGTTAAAAACAGTTTCCCAATTTATTTTTATTTTTGAACACACTTTATATGATTAAAGGAAAACCACGCGAACTTACATCATTAATTCCTACCATTTTTTGCAAAAAATCGTATTCTCAATAAAAAAAACATTACTGAGATACGCGTATTCACGCAAACAGTTTATTTCACTTGATATCTTTTAAAAATAAATATTTAAATCCAATGCCACTCGTTTGTTGTCAATTATAATGCCTGTTTGGAGTTGATAAAGCAATTTTTAAAGTCCTGCATAAGATCCGCTCTTTCTCTTAATTTCGTATTCTTCAGCCATACGTAAAATTTACATTGTTATCGGCCGATTGACTTTATTCGTGCGTAAGTGGAAACGTGAAATTGTCAGGTACGTAAATGTGGTACTAATATGCGAGTCGTGCTCTAAAGTGCACAAAAATTACGCCAGCCTGATTTGTCATAAATGTGATTATTGAGCTCGTAGTGCAACCTCAAGACTAACAGTTTTACTTGATTATTTACCAACTTAAACGGGTGCCTTATCATGCCAATGTGTACAGTAGCATAATATGGAGTCATAGGTTGTTCACGGTAAACTGAGCATTTTTGAAAGCTTTGCTTAATAGCTACTTGTATTTACATTGCGTAGTCTTCCACCCTATGTAACATTAACATTGCCGTGGGCCTCAGATCTTTATTCATGTGTCGATCAAGTAAAAATGGGAAATTTTAGAAAATTAAACATTTTTAATAGTTGTTTATTCTTACACTGGCAAACTTTAAAATACCACAAGAAGAAATTATAATAATTCCAGTATTCACAAATGTTTAACTAACACGTAATTCAACGTTAATAGACATGGGATACTTGCCCTCTTTCGTCACCAACTTTACTGCGCGCATGCCAGTCAGTGTGCCCGTTACACAGGTTAGGGCAGTGACATTTTTCAAAGGTTGAATTCAGAAGTGTCTACTTTACCGTGAGCAGACTTTAACGAGCAGATGTAATCTATTCGCGGTTTCTTCGCGCTTTTTTGAATAAAACCTTCGAAAAATCACCCCACGCATGACGTGCTTGGTTGTTTACTAAATATGTCACGCATCAAAAGCGCCTTACACTTCTGTTATCATAAAATTATCTTATTTTTGGTTAAATAAAACTTTTACTTGTATTTTATTTTTAAATGGCCGTATTTCATTTACAACTAATATGCATACAAGCAGGGAAAAATAGGTGTGTTGATAATGTCTAGTAAGGAAAAATTTCCTATGAAAAATATTATTACACAGTGCGTACGAAAGTGGTGCGCTGTCCTTTTAGTGTAATTTCTAGACTTGATTGAGCTTTGTTTGCATGAAGCGGAGGAATATACGGAAGTAGAACTTCAGCAGGGCTTCAGAAATGATGGAAGTAACCGTGAATGGACTATAGTGATTTTTATCAAAGGTCGATATAAAAATTGCTCATTTAATCGTGGGCATTGTATGCCTTGTATTTAAACGCAAAAATACATTTGTGTATAGTTATAATACAATATGTACTTATTTAAATTTGCGAATTATAATTAGCCACTGTGGTGGCTAAGGAAATTTGTTAACACCCGTTTTATCAGTTTAGAGTTTGGTAAGGAATCGTTAACTACCATGGAAAATACACAAACATTTCAGCTTGGTGGTAACAAAGAAAAGTGATATTTTTTTAAAGTTTTCAACGAACAAATTTTGGCTACTACAATATAGTTGTTAGTTCATCAAAATATTTCGGTGTCTTATATTTCTCAAAATAATATTTTATAGTTTTGGATGATGCAGTAACGTTAGTTCTAGTGCTTCCATTCAATTACAAAGACATGTCAGTGTTTGCACTCTGAGACGACGGGAGAAGATACGTTTACAGTAACAAATTTCTGTACTTTATCAAACACTATTTCTGAACTATTTGACAGAGATGTTCTTGTAACTCTGTAACTGAAATATTGTGTGTTTACGGCACATATTTTTTGAAAACATGAAAAATTGTTTATGTAGCTAAATGCTTATAATAAACTTGACGTCCACTACACTTGTTTGAAAAATTGGGGAATTTATTGTAATTTTTTTAGTGTTGAAAAAATATATTTGATAGCTAGTTTCCAACGATTCCTTGAACCAATATAAAAAGAAAAATTGATGTGTGGTACACTGAGAAAAATGTTTCGTTGAACAAAACAAAGTGTGTTTGGCGCAACCAAATTGATTGTTTCTATAGGGACATATAAATATTATGTTGTCGAGAACAAATTATTTTTCTGTTATTTGATTACTCCAAACTCTAAGATTTGGTTTATGAAACTAAAGATTCATTTGGCGCTGGTTTCCTAAATTAAAAATTTCACTTATTATAAAAAAAGTTAAAGCACGACAGATTTCCTTTATAGTTTCCTCTTGAACTTGTTTATTGGGATTTTATACCATAAGTAAGTATAAAAAAATTAACTAAAAAACGCAAGTTACTATCCTAATTGTAACAAAATGTGAAACAAGCTCTCAAGCTGTATTTACTAACGAAGGCAATCAAGCAAATTTATAGAGTTTATTCAACTAAATATTTTGTTGACAGTCTAATTTTATTGGCCCATCACACGATTTTTTGAGTATTAAAGAAAATCAACTTTGTTGCGTCTCAAGTTTAGTTTGCTCAACAAAATGCTCTACGTTCCGCCATATACAAACAAGTATTTTGTGGACGGAAACAAAGCTTTCTCTCAGTGTAGGGGCAACAAACAGGAAGCTTCGGTTCAACATGCTGATAAGAGGAATACGCAGAAAAGAGGAAGTCAGACAATACTTCGATCCGACCACCGTAACTCACANCCTCGGTGTTTCAACATGCTGATAAGAGGAATACGCAGAAAAGAGGAAGTCAGACAATACTTCGATCCGACCACCGTAACTCACAACGCCAAGTTGTGTCTCGGTTCGCGTGTGTTGATAACAGGAATGAAGCGACGCTGCTAAAATGGCTCCCTCTGTCCGCTCACATTTGAGCGGTCGGGCAGGAATACTGACCCTGGGGAGAGGGGGGAAAAGCGATGTCTGAAAACGACGAACCTATCGCACGTCATACACCTGATACATTTAAAATTCAAATGCATCTCGACGAACTCTATCAACTTGATGCGAAGCTAGCAACTCGGTGCCAGCAAGATAAAGTTTCTGTTTGTAACTGAAACCTGTCTGTTTGCAAGAGATATATATATATAGTTTTTATCACGCACAAAAATTCTCCATTAGAATAAACTGGTGCAGTAACTCCGTGTCATTAGGGCTTACTTAATTTTTGTGATTGCTACCCAGTCCGCCGAAAAATAATATTCAGCTGTCAGTAAATTTTATCTTTATTTTACAGCATCAGGAATTTTATTACATAATGTAACATTCTGGACGTAACTGACGAAAAATTATGCTTGAAAAGGGATAAGCTTATCTTGAATGACGTGATGTTTGAATTGCATTAAACTTGATAGGTAGTNGGAATTTTATCACATAATGTAACATTCTGGACGTAACTGACAAAAAATTATGCTTGAAAAGGGATAAGCTTATCTTGAATGACGTGATGTTTGAATTGCATTAAACTTGATAGGTAGTTAAAAGTCAAGTTTCCTTGTATAGATGGAAAGCAGGCCAGAAATCTATTTTACAGTATTTATATTTTAAAAAAGCAGCAACCGCTGCAACAGTGTTTCATAAAATACAAAATCTACATGTGACGGTTTCTAGCCGACACATACAAACAGCAATCCGTATCTACTTCCTCAGCTGGTTTATTCTTTCCCAACGAAATAGAGGCCTCATGCATGTGGCACAAAAAAGGTATTTTGATCTCATTTCAGATTTCTACAGAAATAAAAGTGAGGGATTACCTGTTATAAAAATTATATATATATATATTACTGAAAATGTTCCTAAAACAGGATTACTACAAAGATGAAAAAATTTTACCCCAGCTTGCTACAAATACACTTCCAACTATTAATCCCACAGTTACAAAACAAAACAATTTTATCACAAGTAAAACTTATCTTTTGAAATCATTTTAAGCAGGAGCCACCCTCCTCCTAGTTTTGTTATAGAACATAGTTCCGACCTATTTCAGTCCCTGACCACGAGCCTTATATTCAATTTGTGCCCCCTTCTAGAAATAATTCTGATGTCCAAGTAGCATAGAGCGCCCCTGGTGACGTCAAGAGCTGGCCCGCGTCATCCGTTGTCCTGTAGACGTGCAGGGGAAGGGGTAAGGCACGAAGAGGCGTCGAACAAGCAGGCCAGCGGCCCGCGCGCTAGTGTCTCGCCAGCTCTCAAGCCGGCACCCAGCAGTGGCAGTAGTCAGACGGGGCACTCTCGCCCAGGTAAGCCGAGTCCACGTAGAAACCAACAGAAAATATGGCGAGTAATTCTAGGCGCTTGCACCCGGTGGTAGGTGTGACACCGTCAAAACAAATTGCAATTTCTATCATATTAACGTATAACTCTGGGCGGGATACCGATACGCACGTTTCTGTCTCAACTGTGCGTCGGTGGGTTTGCTCAACTGTTCTGCGGATTCTTGCCTGTGATCACTTGAGCCTGTGTGCTACTGACGGCAAATTTTGAACCGCAAGTGTATATATATCTTGTGTGGAAGATACTTATATCAGTGTACGACTAATTATACTATATCAGTTTCCGTCTAGAATTAGACTAGTCTGTCGCTTCCACTTACTCGTATTGGCTGAAAGGGAGATAGCAGGAACTGTAATTCGGTACAGGAGCTACAAAACAGACACTACAAAGAGCCACTTCTGGAAGATTCTGCATTAGACAATGAATTGGTGGTAAAGTTTATGGACTGATTAAAATAGTGACTTTCGTGTACAAGTAACCCACGATTATGTATGAAGTTCATCGTGATTATATACGCTGATTTTAAAGTATATTAAATTTAATAAACTACTTTTCGTAAAAAAAGATACATATTATTTTTGTATTTAGAAAATATGTAAGAGTCACTAAATTAAAATTTTAGTAATTAAGGTGAATTTTGTCGCAGTGAGAATTCTTAAAATCCCTTTTTGTATTTTTAAGGATAAACGTAAATTGTTAGAAATTCAGAATTATTTATGATATCGGTAATATACAGTACCAAATTATTAACTTATGATGGGGAGTAAATCACACAAGAAGCAATCCCTTTAGTTGTTGGAAATAATTGATATCCATACTGTTTCCAACACTAAATATGCAATTACATATAAAATCATAAGGCTTTATAACCTATTATCTACGTCATAGTTGGATGAATTGTAAAAAAAAAAAAAGTATATTTTTTTTCTTTAAATATTTAAATGCGTCACAGTAGTGGGGTATTTTTGTTGTCTTGAGAAATAACATTAATGAATTAATAAACAATTTAATAACGAGCCTTAGACGTTACCAAAAGTTGCACAAATAATTTTATTATTATTTTGTAAAATGTGTTGAATATTGATATATATGCAGTTATTAATTATTTCTCCAATTCTTTCAAATAACTGCGTAACGAATGTACATTTTTTTTAAAGATACATAATGTCTAGTACATTAGTCTACCACGAAGGCAACCTTTCCTCACGTGCTGGATCAGATACACTCGATTTCTCACACATGACAAACTTGGAATAACGCTGTCTTTGGGCTGCGTTTTTTTTTTTGGTGTTCCCATGTTCGCCATTTCATTTCATCTTTGCTCCATCTCCATCTTACTCACCACATTGTAATTAAATTATCAAATAGAATTTCCTTTGATGTAATGGAAGTTTTTAACCCAATACGAAGTATTGAAAAATTACCACACTTCACCCTGCAAGCGTAGAAAGGTTGATCGTCGCTAGTGAATAAAGTTGGGAACTTCAGTGAGCATTTCACTCTTTTGTAAACATAAGCAAGACAGCTGTAGTCTACCCACGGTTTCTTCACACTTTTTGAATGAAACCTTTGAAAAATCACTCCAGGTATGACATGTTTGGTTGGTTCCTAAATATGCGTGTATCACAAGCGTTTTATACTTATGTTAAGATAAAAGTACCTTATTTTTGGTTCAATTGAAATTTTACTTTTATTTTATATATAAATTATAATATTTAATCTATAATTAATATGAATAAAGCCATAGAGGAAACAGGTGTGTTGGTAATACCTTGTAAAAAATAGTTCTTATGCAAAATGTTTTTACACCGAGTGTAATTTTATAAACTTGCAGTAGTTGAGCTTTTTTTGCATGAGGTGGAGGAATATCCAGGAAGTAGAACGTTAGCATGGCTTCAGAAAAGCTGGAAGTAACCGTGAATGAACCATACCCCAGATGTGTGTAAAAAAAAATACCAATCGTATTTTCTCAGTAGGACTACACATACACACTTACTGTTTGTTGAATATGCAGTCAATTTCTTAAAACGCACCATGTGCTCTAATTGTTTTACTGTTAGGGGGAATAGTGCACGAAAGCCGTATATTTACCTAATTTTCGTCACAAGTAGTTTTTCAGATAAATTTATTTTCGATATATTTTCACGGCAAGACGTAACTAATAATTTCTGACACTTCCTTACATTGTCAAATATACAATGCCTTTATTATTCTCGAAGCACCAGTGAAAGAAGAAAAAATGTATCTTATTTATATTTTCCACAAGTGCTCCGAAAATAATAACGGTAATGAATATCTAACCATGCAAGAAGGCGCTCAAAATTTTTATCCGTGTCTTTTCGTGCCGAACGTTTCGATATACCCTCTGAAAAACAACTTATCACGGAAATCGGGTAGACATACTGTGGCAGCCCATTCTCCTTAAGCGTTCTTCGCAGCTCTAAGGGCCATTTTTTTATTAGTTGATAGGTTTTCTCGCGGCTTTCCTGTTCCCCACCCTTGCATTCCACCGCTGTTCCATCTCCACGTTACTTCAAATGACTGACGCCCACAACCTCGATGATAAGAGCTCTGCCTGCCAAACTTGCAGCGACGTAGTATAAAGGAGGAAGCAATGATAAATAATCTCCTTTTCAACGTACCAGTTTTAAAGGTAACTGTATCAAACAAATAATATTCAACGCAAAGTTTTCAGAGAAATTGTCAGAAAAATGTATACATTCATCATATTTGTGTAAAATGTAAATCTAAAAATGTTAAAATGAACTTTTTCAGACCCACTTTAATTTACCGTTTCATGTGTTGCAAACAAAAATTTTTACGATGCGTGTTGTATTTAAGTCGACACAACACTTGCTTAGTTGTCACAGCCAATGAGCTGTAGGCTATATGTTCAGCTACAGTTATATGAACCAATTATGTCCTAGACCAGTAAGGTGGCTTGTGAATCATTTACCCACAGGTAAGATCATTGTTCATTGAGCTTCGCAGTGTTCCGTACAGACCAAAAATTACCTACACGTTCGTAATGCACACATTTGTGTACACTGGGTCAGAATGGAATTAAAAAAGGGTTAAACACAAAAATTGGCAAGATTTTTCAACTTTATAGTATTCGTTAGAAATGTTTTGTGGAAGAGATTTGTTTTGATAGGGTTTCATTTAAAACTGATGCACTGTGGAGGAATTTATTTTACATTGATTCTCCATCTAAACACTGCTGCTGGAAACTTGGCAGGCAGCGCCATGAAGTATGCCTAGTAGGGGGAAAAGTAATGTTTTCAATCTACCAAGAAACAACATAATTGGTGTGTGTAATCACGTTAGTGACTGCTCCCAGAGAGCTATTGTTTAGTCTGCGGCGCTGAAGCTCCAAGCTGGTTAATCCCCTCTCCGTGTTACGTGTCAGGGAACAAAGAGTGTCACAAGTAGGTTAATTCTCTCCGCTCGAGCGTGAGTTCGTGATAAGGAAACCCGGTAATTAATTATGCAGTCGGCGCGCCTGCTTCACTGCGTCACGTGTGTGGCGCAGCTCGCTCCTCGGGAAAGGAAATGGACAAGTTTGTTGATAGAAATTGAGACATAGTACAGTACATGCAGTGAGAACGTAGATATTGTCCAGGATTGGGCTGAATAAATAATATTGTTACAGGCGGCCGCTCTGTGAGCGTGCGAGGTACAGATGATTTATTGACGCGCGCGCTATCAGTTGCAACCGGAGACGCAGTGGCTTTTCACAAAGGAATGTTTATGCTCTGGGTTACGGACCTCGTTTCTTTCAGCGTGACTCGGGGTGCGTCGAACCTTCCAGATGGTCAGGGCGACTGATATAAGAGCGCGTCGGGCCCCCGAGCCGGGGAGTTGTTGAGTGGATGAGTGGCGGGAGTTTCAGCGAGAGACGACGAGCGAGAAGAGCAGTAAGCGGCGAGAGACGTGACCAGCGGGAGGAAAATCTGCGTCTGCGAACATCAGAGAAGTGAAGAGAACGACTGGCAGGCTGGACTATTGGACTGGATGCATGAGTGCAAGACATTACAAATGATGGCAACAGATAGACTGACCGTGTGCTAATGATGAGAATGAGTTAATTGGCTATAACCAAACAGAGACATTAAGAAGGGCTTTAAATATAGTTTAAATGTACATAAAATATTGCGCCCACTATAAAATAAAAAGTGTAATAGTGGAGATAGTGCTGTAAATAATAGGTGCGTGAATAAATTAAAAATCAAGTTTAGTACTTTTATTTTTATTAAGACCTCCATCCCTCACGAAATGAGATACGACCTTCAGGCGTCTTGTAACAATATGATTTCAACAAGGCCAAGGAAAACGCGATTGGCAATGGAATGCATTAAATACTATCCTCAGGCCTGTTAAAGGATGTGTCTGTGTGTGAGTCAAAAGTCGATGAAGCGCTACGATAAACGCCGACCGTCACGTAAAGCGATATCGTCTCTACGCGCAAAGTTGTGAACTCGCGTGCAGTGTTTCCGTCGTACCGCTGAAACTATGGTAAATTAAGCGACGACCCTGTAATTTTACTGGACGCGAAACTGTAGCAAAAGACCAATGCACTTCTCTATCGTAGTTTCTCATCAATCCGTTTGGCATATTTTTGAGAAACAGCAGTCTAATTAAATAGTTTTCAGCCATGTCGGAAGGCACTGAAATAATATTTCCAATGTTTGTGATGTCTTGAAAGTACCATGCACGACATAGCCTGAGGTGTGTTTTCTTTCCGTAGATAAGCTTTTTGGACTCACGGTTACTAGTTTCCTAAACAAAACTGGTAATTGAAACGCCCTGCAACGTAGCTCAAGCGCCGTGCAAGCGGCCACCTTAACAAGTTCTTTCTTGAATATCATACCAGACAGATGTCCATTATCACGAGCGGGAATTTAAACTCAGCAGCACACAATGTAACACGTCGATAGGGATGTTCTATGTGTCTTTTTTTGTGTTGACGCGTGACCCGGTGTTGCGGAATTGCTTCTCACATCACTGTAAATTAAAATTTAGGTAAAATTCACTTGTATGTAAGGTAAAATTACCTTTTAAATGTAGAACAAATTTACATAACAAGTAAAGTACTATTACCTAATCGTACGGTAAAGTGACTTACAAAAATGTGTGAAAATCCCATACAAGTACGGGAATATTAACTGTATTGTATAATAAAAATTAAATTAAAAAATCAGGAGTATTTGTAGAGTTTATTTAATTATTGCCTATATCCTGAGACGAACAGAGATCGAAACCACAATTCTACAATCGTCTATACTTGTCAGTGGGTGGGCACGAAACACCGTCCGTCCTCTACTACGGGAGGCCGGTACGCTGTCCATTAGTAGCGCAGAATCCACCACGAAAAATTTCAAAGAAGTATTAATTTAAGTTACCTGCAAAATTTCGAATTGAACTATCTGTACAAGTCTTCCATACAATATGTGTTTTATTATTAGCTTGAACATTCCCGCGATCCTAAGAGCAACGTAACAAATTAATTATTCCTGGAACTGGTTATAATAATTATTTTGTGTAACAGATTGCTCATTTACATTTGTGCGGTACAAAGCAAAGTTTGTGCGGAATTTCTCTAGTGTCTTTATTAGTGCTTTGAAGTCAATACCTTTCCAAGTCTTTTAATAACTCCCGTGACAAAAATTACACGGGTAAAGATAAATTTGTATTTTGACATTTGAACACGGGAACAAAAAGCTATGTGATTTCCACAGTCTGTTACGAATTATCTTATTTCTTTTTTTTTCCCCCTCAAACTTTTTATTTATAACTATTTGATAATTGCATTTTACAGATTTTCTACCTTAAAATTAATGGTTATTGCTTTGTGTTATGCCTGTGCCAACGAATATATGTCATACAAGCTGTCTAACATGGCGCATCGTTTTGTTTTTTCCTCCCGTCCTGCTGTTGAGGCAACGCTGAGGAGATGCACACGTCGTAAGGTAATTTTCTCATCCACGTGTGGTATTTTCCACTGCCACGTAAGCGAATCATACTCCAGAGTGCGGTAATTCTGCCTTACATGTAAATAAAAATATGTTTCACAAACATGTTTGCGAATATTACCTTACAATTGTCAGGCAATTTTCCCAATATTTTGGACAGTGAAGATCGTGGGGTGATCAGGCAACTTGTCATGAGATTGCAGGCCGAAATGGAGCCGAAACATCCTCTGGACTGTGATGGGAGACTCGTGCGTGCATTGTTGCATTACATGCGTGCATAGATTTTCACATCGCCAGTCTGGCATGATATTTGAGAAATAACTTGTGATATGTAAATGGCATGCCTTGTACTGTATACTATTACAGTTATAAATATATTGCTCTGTCACTTGCGTTTCCCTGCCTTGTTGAAATATTACTATTTATTATGCCCAATCCTGAACTTTCCTTTTTGGTTCAGGACGAAGCCCTAAGCAACAACACCGCTTACGCTATTTTCTAGACTCATTTAATCAAATAGTTAAATCTTTTAGTAAATTAAATATGTGGTTTTTATTATTCTATAAATTGTATATAATTTATATTCCATTTGTAAGACACAAACATTTTAATTGGTTTCTAGTATGAAATATCGATACATAGCTTGGCTCGTTGACACGAAAGTGCTGGAAAACGAAAATATTTTACGTTCTTATCAAAATTTCTTAAATGATTTTTAATTAAATTTCTACAAATGTTGCACTCCGCAATTTGAGATTAATTTTTTACCACATCCTGCACAGTAAGAGTTTTATAATGGTGCTTCACTTTTTGTATTCATGATATAGAAAATGACACGTTGTTTGTATTGGGCTTATTAGCGTCCCCCAGTGTTATGCCTGAAGGCTTATTAGGGGACGGCTTATAAACTAACTGATGACCTAACTTTAACTAACAGCCATGTCTTACCTAGGATTCTCACCCACATTCTTCCGCACCCCAGGCCGGCGGTTCACCAACCGACTACGCCACGGGAGACCGGCGACACGTTATATAAATCATGTTCAGCAAAATCAGGTTCAGTACTGGAAAATTGCTATCTTTCTCTCGTGTTGTCTTAAATAAATACGAATGAAAAAAAAAGAACTGTAATTTCCTAATGAACGAAATGGTAGAATTTAAGTGTATCTTTTTAATTTGCACAATCGCATCGTTTATTGTACAAGCTTCAAAAACTTAGCATATTCAATCAAAGACGCCAGTGACTTTATCAAATTTGTATCAAATAATAAAATGAAAATAAGATCTGATAGGTATACACTTGCATTATCAAGTTAGATTTAAACTGATAATTTTGCCTATTAATACCTGCATAGAATTTGTCTTGAAAATTGCAATGAAAACCAAATTTTCGAAGGCTTACACAGATAACTTGGTACAAATATAGTCGACAGGTTCGAGCATCACCGTACTTGTATGTTGAGGTTTAGTGAGCTAGGTCAGTCATGACATAGTAAGATAATAATACAAATATTTTGTGTTAGGCTAATGTATGTCAGGAAGTTTACCTGGTATAACAGATTTAAAACGCCCATATTTATCGCCGCTGAAAATTTGCTTTGTTAGCTCATGAAGCCAGGCATCGTGCGTTTTATTTTCGCACCTACCTTGAAGCACAGAGTATCAATAAATAAGTCACCGAACACAACTTCAATTACCGTGAGTGGGTCTTAACTGTAAGTGCATATCAGTTTTTGTAAACAATTCGCTCGCGTAATAGACATTGTATAACGTGTTCCCTCGCTCTCCGGCNATGTGTTCCCTCACTCTCCGGCAGTTTGCTGATACAGACGGCGTCGTATTCCGCAGCATGAAGTCGAGATCGATGCTGTGCTCACTGAGTAAACTCATCATGGGCTTTGTGCAGCACTCTCCTCCTCACAGGCCGTGTTTACTCAACATTCTTTTCAATAAAACAACAAAATTTCACTTAAATAATTTTTGCATTTCGCAAATACCTACAAGTGTAGGGGGCCGCGGTGGCGTAGCGGCTAGAGCTCGCGACTCCCACCAAGGCGAACCGGGTTCGATTCCCGTCGGGGTCACTCCCGTTTTTCGAACGTGGGAATCGTGCCGGACGATGCCGCTGGCCTGCGGGTTTTCTCGGGTATCTTCTGTTCCTCCACCCTTGCATTCCAGCACTGCTCCATACTTATTTCGCCTCACCTCATAGGCTCTCAAGACCTCGTTGTTAAGAGTCTCCACTATTTCTTCGCTCCACTCCTTCGAATTTAGTTGTCGAATTTTATCCACGCGTTATGTGGCAATTGTAGAACGGCAAGAATCTATTGATAGTTTAAAAATGATTCGGCAGTAATTACGTCATGATTACTCGGAAAAATTCAGAATATATGGTTTTTCTACAACGTAAAATGTATTGTCAGAGACATATGGTTGTAGTTTCTAAATAAGTGTTCCTAATCATCTGATATAAGTTGGCAACCAGTAATTAAACATTACATGTGAGGCCTGGGAACTCCATGATCGTAGTGGTATCCGAACCACATGGGAAACATAACAAATGCCCATACATTTACTAGTACGTGACGCAGTAGCGTAAGTGGTCTTCGCGGACTCATTAGTCAAATTGTTTAGTTGTTTTACATTATGTAAATGACCGTTCTTTTAGATCTGCCAATGTATTGCGGAAAGGATGGGTCTCATTCTTCTTAACAAACTAGATGTCTTTTGGAACTTCTACTACAAAGTTGGGATTATCACTGTAAATACGTGGTTTATTCACGAGTTACTTCACAGGAATAATTAACGAAAACAAGACTTAAAANTTTAGTTGTTTTACATTATGTAAATGACCGTTCTTTTAGATCTGCCAATGTATTGCGGAAAGGATGGGTCTCATTCCGCTTAACAAACTAGATGTCTTTTGGAACTTCTACTACAAAGTAGGGATTATCACTGTAAATACGTGGTTTATTCACGAGTTACTTCACAGGAATAATTAACGAAAACAAGGCTTAAAACAACGAATTTTNACAACGAATTTTTTGGAAAACGTGACCAGTACTTTTGTAACTTTTTTGGGGCTGGTCATCGCCCTTCACAACGTGAACGCAATTACTGAAAACACCGAATTTGCTACGAAAAGTGGTACGAAATTAACGAATTTCCTATAATTAGTTGTAAACTAGTTTCTGGTTCATAAAAAGCTAACTCTAATTTAAGTGGCGAAGTTACGCGTGATATTAACTTTTTTGGTCCTCTTTCCACTTCCAGGAAAATTAGAATTTAAAATACTGCGTTATTTCATACTGCAGTATATGTCTCGTGTTCCCTGCGATTATATGTAAGTCTGTTGCTATTTACGGTTTACGTATTGAGTTTCGCTAGCATCCATCGACCACGGAATGTTTAATTCTATCTAGGCGAAACTCAGCGTTCGCAAGTGGTACCCACGCTGTAAATTTTTTTTGTAAATTTTATAGAGGAATTCGTTTTATATTTACAAACCTTTGTAAAATTCTCTAATTTCCTTGGCAACATCTACTGTTGGCTGTGTTTGTAATGCATCTATAAGTAGGAATTACTGTAAATAGCCAAGACAAAGTTGACAAATTATGACTTTCTGTAATAAGAAGTTAATATATTTACTAATAACGTGCAGTTAAATAGTAATCATTGAATTTGGTGCTAGGGGAAAGGAATATTTCCCTGCATAGCTATTTCATGTGTTGGAACTTATAGACTTTTACCTTACTTTCCTAGGAAAAATAGGCTTGTGTGATAGTGCGACTGTGTTTTTCCCCTGCCCAATATTTTTTTAACCTAAAGAATATTCTGTACTAATACTTGAAAGGTATTGAAGTCTAAACACGTCCATAAAACACGCATTTTGGAATTATAAAACTGCAACTGAGCAAATGTGCAGTCCGCCTGCATTCGAAGACAGTATGAAGTACAAACATTCTCTAAATAACTAACCTCAAGTCTTCCAAAAACGTGACATTTTTCTTCTTGCTGAAGTCAGACACAGACTCACTACTTGTGAAAACACTTTATTTTCGCCGTAAGTCAGGTTGATTGAGTGGTTGAAAACACGGCGTTACAATACGTAAGCTGTGGGTTCCAGCTTGCGTGCCGGCAAAGTATACTTACTATTTTTATGAATTATATTTCTAAAGGAATTTTCCCGTTACTTTCTTATTTATTTACCAATTTTTTTCGCAAGAACAAAATAAAGTAATCTTATTTCCACCTCTCAATAATATAAGTTGAAATATAGGCCTGCAANTTTTTTTTCGCAAGAACAAAATAAAGTAATCTTATTTCCACCTCTCAATAATATAAGTTGAAATATAGGCCTGCAACCTGCTACATAACAAATATATGTATTCTATTTATTTTACAAGAATACTTTTTGTAGTTCCTGAAAAGTATTTTGGCAACAGGGTTTCCAGCGATCTCACTTGTAAACATGCAACAAAAATCGAACAGCGTAGTAAGTATTATAAACGTTTTCAACTTCCTCGCGAATTTGACTTTGCCAAAGAAGCGGCTTCCTAAGCTTATTAGATGACGTTTATCTGGAAATAACTGACCCAGCAGAACTGCCTTTAATGTACTAGCATTTATAACTTGTCGAAAAATTAAATGCGGCCATAGTTAAATATTTGAAGTCATGCTTTTATTTTTTTTTCTAATTTAGTGACCAACAGAAACTTTAAAAAATGAAAGTGATCTTATCACCACGCCAATATCAAAATTACATTATTAAATGTCGTGGTAGTAATAAATGTTTTATTAAATCAGACCTTGTATGTTGTTTTATTAATTAATTTTCTTATATTCACAGAACATCAAGCAGGATTTATTATTTGGTTTTAATCACTGCCTTTTGGAGTTTCCGATTAATTCTTGGAGGCTAATCGGGGGATGACTTCCGTAATGTACTAATCTGAACTTACATCTAAGAAGACTCTCAAATGCCGGGACTATCTTGGATATAAACCCGAATTTTCTTCCTTCGAAGGCCTCCTAATTGCTTCTTTCTCTTAATTCGTCCATTTGACAAAACCACTGTAGTAACGCATCAGTGAAAAGCTGTACGAAATGACATAAACACAAAATTCATTATTTTAGGCTCGTTGAGGGGAGAAAAACCCCGAACATTTAAAAAAGGAGAGACGAAAGAAAACGCAAAAAGTTGACAAATGCTCCTAACATGAAGAAAGGGAAAGGAGTAGTCAGAGAGGGGAAAAATATCCTCAGTTCTTCTGAACTTCGAAGCTTGAAAACGCCGTATCATTCTACTCTCATGAAAGGAGCAAGTTCAGTTTTTCAGTCGCTGGAGTGACAGACATAAGCTTCTGCTGAAGTTGCGCCCGCATTTCTTGCTTCTGCGAATTAATTAAAAGTTTTGTTTCCCGAGAGAATAAAAAATTGCTTTATGCCAAGTATAGTGTATATAGCTTCAAAAGGATACGTAAATACATTTGTAACAGTCCCTTGCTTTTGAATAAGTTACGGGAAACGTAGAGAACCATCAAACTTCTCCGTGTTTTTATAGTCGATCATTTACACCCAGAAACTGATATTTGCGATTTCGAGAGTTGAAAGTTTCTTCATATTTCACTGCTAATGAAGCACTTGTGGAATTTAGTCTGGACATTCAAAAGAGCACGGTGCTCACCCGTTGATATTTACCGTTAAAAATCAGTGGTATGATTTGAAAATTCTCGCTAATTGCGACTTATTTAGAAAGAAAAGTGAAAGATTTGTAAGCACCGAACACACATATTTGCAATCGATTGAACTGCACCCGTTTTATAAACTCTTCAAAGAGAAACGTCCATGAGGATGAATTCTTTTCACATTTCTTCGTCTCGCTCTTACTCTGAAATAGAGAATTTATGGAAATATAATGCAGTACCAGTTCCTTAAAATAAATTGTTTAAATTTCCATAAAAAAAAAACCCTATCGACTTCTTCGGATGGCTCACCTACAACAGTGTTACCATTGACTTCTTCAGGCATGACACCAACAGCACTTTCGTATTCTTCGGATGGCTCACCTACAGCAGTGTTACCATCGACTTCTTCAGGCATGACACCAACAGCACTTTCGTCTTCTTCGGATGGGTTACCTGCAGCAGTGTCGCCATCGACTTCTTCGGGAATGTCATCGACTTCTTTGGATGGAAAACATACAGCAGTGCCGACGTCGATGACTTCGTCAAGGCTTCGTTGCTGTTACTGTGACTAGATATTTGCCTACAGCCAAGGTGCAAGGAAGCACGAAAGAAGTACTTGTGTTAAGGGTCCTGCCTGTGCTATGCAACAATGTGCTAAGTGCAAACGACTGTTCAAACGAGGTGATAAACTGAAGAGACATATCAAGATCTGTAAAGGCAGAGTTCCTGCAGCTAAGAAACGCCCTGTACTAGTTATTGGCGATACCACATCGAGTACATTAAGCGAAAGATTATCAAACAATTAACAGAAGAAATTGAGGAAGGCCCCATAAAATAAAATGCTGGGCTGCAGTGTACCTATGAAAAGCCTCAACCTTCTGATAAAGAAATCAGCCAGCAGGCATTTAAGACTGCGAATGAAGCTTGTGCAACGTTGATAACATTTCAGAGGCCGTAGAGACCTTGAAAGAAACACTTTGTTGTGAAGAAGAATATATGGCTAAGGGTTCTGGGTGGATGCTTGCTAGCGTAGACTGTCTCGAGGTGCGCATAAGAAGATTATATTAATTATGTGAAAAGTGAGCATGTTGCTGGAAAGACACAGCATGTATAATATGAAAAATATGTGGAATCTGTTTTTTTTTAATGTTTGTAATCTGATGTGCGTAAAAGATATATGTTTTCAATGAATAAACAAAAGTGTTTTATTTCTCACTAGTGTTGATCCATCTTGTCCTAGCGTGCCTACTTCCCTGATATAGGAAATATGGCAGCCTTGGTTTTGAAATCTTCTACTACAAGCCGATACTGTAAGTGAGCATGACGGTAAAAACATATGAAATGATGTGGGACAAATATGATGATTTGAAAGTTAGTACTTCAAGATTTATTTTGTATGGCAATCACTGGATGTGCATAAATAATGATAATGTAGCAACGGTATAAAAAGCCCAAAAAAGAGTGGATTAATACTCTAATACATTCTAAGCAATTTGGATTTTGCAGTCTTGGAAGTATTCTATTGAAGTGTTAGAAATTTGACCCTGAGACATGGAGGGAGGTGAGGTTGAAGGCTGAGTCGAGCCTGGGTAGACCTGCTTCAGGGCAGTATATGGTGAATATAGGTCCTACCTAATTATCTACATGTCCGGTCCTACTCTAATACACCACAGTTATTTTTCTAGTAAATAAAAATGTCGAACTAAATGTAAGATCTTGATGGTTAGAGGACCAGATAATATGTTATAATCAAAAACTGCAGAAGTGATGTACTTTAATATGGCGGTTCGAGGGGAAAAGTAATCAACAGTCTTCTAAATCAAGGTGGTATGACGGAACATGAAGTAACAAGATGAAATGATAGAGCATGAAGTAGTAAGATGGAATCATAGAGCATGAAGTAGCATTTTGAAACAATATAGCATAAAGTAGTAAGATGAAATGACAGAGCATGAAGTAGCAAGATGGAATGACAGAGCATGAAGTGGAAAATTTTAAAAATAAGATGGCTGAAAGATTAATGACACAGACATGGGGTCCAAGGTCATGTGCCATGGGGTCAAGTGTCTTGGGTCAAGGGTCTTGAGTCTCGGGTCTTGGACTTTGGGTCTTGAGTCNAGGTCATGTGCCATGGGGTCAAGTGTCTTGGGTCAAGGGTCTTGAGTCTCGGGTCTTGGACTTTGGGTCTTGAGTCACGGGTTTTTAGTCAAGGGTTATGTGTCATGGGACTTGGGTTAAGGGTCTTGGGTCCTGGTTATTNAGGTCATGTGCCATGGGGTCAAGTGTCTTGGGTCAAGGGTCTTGAGTCTCGGGTCTTGGACTTTGGGTCTTGAGTCTTGAGTCACGGGTTTTTAGTCAAGGGTTATGTGTCATGGGACTTGGGTTAAGGGTCTTGGGTCCTGGTTATTGNGTCTTGAGTCACGGGTTTTTAGTCAAGGGTTATGTGTCATGGGACTTGGGTTAAGGGTCTTGGGTCCTGGTTATTGAGTCCTGGGTCAAGGGTTTTGAGTCAAGGGCCTTGAGCCAAGGGTTTTAAGTATCGAGTCTTGAGTCAAGGGTGTTGGGTCTTGAGTCTTGTGTATCGAGTTTTCAGTCAAGGGTATTGAGTCAAGGGTTTTAAGTAAAGGGTCGTGAGTATTGAGTCTTGGGTTAAGGGTCTTTAGTCAAGCATCTTGTGTCAAGGGTGTTGAGTCTTGGGTCTTGGGTGTTGGGTGTTGAGTCTTGGGTCTTGGGTCTTGGGTGTTGAGTCTTGGGTGTTGAGTCTTGATTATATGTTTTTGAGTCAAGGGTCTTGAGTTTTGGATCTTGAGCAAAGGGTTTTGAGCCAAGCGTTTTGAGTCAAGGGCCTTGAGTCTCTTGAGTTTTGTGTTTTGTGTCTTGGGTCAAGGGTCTTGAGTCTTGAGACTTGGGTATTGAATATTGGGTCTTGGGTTTTGTGTCTTGGATCTTGGGTCAAGGGTCTTGAGTCTTGGGTTAAGGGTATAGTGTTAAGGGTCTTGGTTTTTGGTCTTGGGTCTTGAGTTAAGTGTCAAGGTTTTTTTGGGAATTTGTTAGCATTTTCAGAATTTTTTCAGGATTTTTATATATTTTTTAATGTTTTTAAAAAAAATATTTTTATAAAAGTTTTTATATTTTTGGAAATTTTTGGGTTTAAGGCTACTCAAGATCAGGGGCACTGGGTCAAGGTCACCTGGATCCAAGATGATAGTTTGGTGACGTCACAACATGGCGGCCGGCCGGCGCCGGCGCCGTACCCGCAGCCCCTTGTCCCAGAACGCAGATAATTAATCTACTAAGCGCGAACAAATTTATGTTTACATGAATTACTGTGTTGCGTCACGCGCAATCTGCGGTGGAAGTACACACCTTTCAGGGCGTTCAAGGGGGTANTTTACATGAATTACTGTGTTGCGTCACGCGCAATCTGCGGTGGAAGTACACACCTTTCAGGGCGTTCAAGGGGGTACAATTATTTTCCAAATTATTTGTGTATTAGATATTATTTTTTGTGATAAGAAATAATCTTCTGAAAAAAGTACGACAAAGTAGGAAAATAACTTATCAAAAAGAAATTCCANATTTTTTGTGATAAGAAATAATCTTCTGAAAAAAGTACGACAAAGTAGGAAAATAACTTATCAAAAAGAAATTCCAAAAAATTATAGGAATTTAAAATTGATTAAATTTTCGTAAAAACTCAAAACTGGACAAAATAAATACTTTAAGCTACAACTCAAAATAATTGCCAGATTTATCAGAATGTCATTCAGAATATTTCTTGAACATTGTTTATGCGCTTCTCCCGTATATCAATTTTCACTTTTGCGATAAAATATAACGTAAAACTACCCATGTAGCAAAAGACAGTCGGCACACTGCGATTTTACTGATGGCACTGCTGGGTGACTGCTGGCACAAAACAAATGAAGAGCTCACACAAGTGGCCCAGTTATGGTTAACTGCCGGCAACAACACATCTGGCGTGCCATCTATGGCATGTTGATGGAATGTCGATGGCTACGAGACTTATGCTAACTGGCCACTATGGGTACGAAAGCAGTATTGCAGCATGTAACTGGCCCATTTGCTGGCCGCTGATGGAAAGCCGTTGGTGTTTCGCACAAATGTTCTCCCCTGGTGCGTTAGCTGTAGGCTGAGTAAGGCTAGTAGGTGTTGCCATTTCAGGTCCAGCAATGGCACCGGGTGCATTCCGGCTATGGACCAGCTTTCAGCCAGCTGTATGCCGTTGATGGGCCAGCCATTGGGAGCGTATAGCCTGCCCGCTTCCCACCAAGGCGAACCGCGTTCAATCCCCGCACTTGTCACTCCCGGGATTTCCCACGTGGGAATCGTGCCGGACGATGCCGCAGATCGGAGGGTTTTCTCGGGGATCTCCCGTTTACCCCACCCTTGCATTCCGGCGCTGCTCCATACTCACCTCGCTTCACCCTNGTTTTCTCGGGGATCTCCCGTTTACCCCACCCTTGCATTCCGGCGCTGCTCCATACTCACCTCGCTTCACCCTCATCGGCTCTCAAGACCTCTATGTTTAGAGCCGCCTCCAAATTTCTTAACTCGCTTCACTCACTTTGCTGCAACACATGATTGGTTGCCGCATAGAAAATAACTTTGTTTGAATATGAACCAGTGCTAAGTTTTTTTAGACTGTTTATCAACATTTTTTGTAATGTAAGGACATAAATACTTGTTCTGAACAATTTCTAATAGTGATATATATATATATATACATTGAGTTCGTTATTCTCGGAACACTGATAGAAGATATCAAATAAAGTCTTATTTGTTTTCTTCCATCAGTGCTCCAAGAATAATAAAAGTAGTGAATATCTAACAATGTAACAAGGTGCTCAGAACTATGTGTTATGTCTTGTAGTGCCAAAAATTTATAAAAAACATCCTCTGAAAAATAATTCGTTGCAAAAACAAAAGGTAAATATACAACTTTCCTGCACCGTTCCCTTTAAGTCTGTTGATCAGCCAAATTTTTTCATAGGTTTTGAGGGAATTTTTATGGTTCCGTGAAATTATATCAATGATAAATTCATAGAAATTCCGAATCACTTGGAAAATAACATTCAGCATTATTTTTTTCCCACAAATTTTAAAATTTTAATCTAAAGTNGAACTATGTGTTATGTCTTGTAGTGCCAAAAATTTATAAAAAACATCCTCTGAAAAATAATTCGTTGCAAAAACAAGGTAAATATACAACTTTCCTGCACCGTTCCCTTTAAGTCTGTTCATCAGCCAAATTTTTTCATAGGTTTTGAGGGAATTTTTATGGTTCCGTGAAATTATATCAATGATAAATTCATAGAAATTCCGAATCACTTGGAAAATAACATTCAGCATTATTTTTTTCCCACAAATTTTAAAATTTTAATCTAAAGTATTTACTCGTAAAATTTTTAAAAAGTTAATTTAACACAATGTTTGGTTTCAGCTAAATTTGTTAATTGAGGTCACAGGAGTGGCATCTTGCAAATTATTCGGAATTTGACACTTGGTTCAACTGGTAGGAGTGAGTGAAGAGATTCAGCGAGGTCTTGAGAGCCGGTAAGGGTGATTGAGGTGAGTATGGAGCAGCGCCGGAATGAAAAGGGCGGGGATAACGGGAAATCCCCGAGGAAAACCTCTGACCTGCGGCATCGTCCGGCACAATTCCATCGTGGGAAATTCCGGGGGCGACCCCACCGGGGATCGAACCCGGTTTGCCTTGGTGGGAGGCGATTGGTCTAACCACCGCTGCCTTTGTTGCAGCAAAGAATGCGTTATTAGAGTGAAGGCATTTGTAAAATGTAAACGTGATTTGATATGGATAGTTTTTTCACCGAAAAGGAATTTACGGTTAATAGATGGAAAGTGAACATTACGAATGAGACCCGTGGTTAAGGGGGGGGGGGTCACTTCCTGTTTAATTATTTTTATAGAATTTTTACCACAAATTAGTATTCAGAAGGCGCATTACAATTATTTTTGGCACGGCATAGCATGAATAAATACCTTCCTTAAAATTCCGGAATTGTTGCAGATTCTATGCATTTGATATTTTCTAACTTGTAACAGCCGAGGTAAAATAATTGATTATTTTGTGGGAGCGACTACATAGGTCATAATAGCTACGCCAGTAGAACAGATCAAATTTCAGAAAACGCATCATGTTATACCATATGTCATATCGTCCGAAAAAAATCCATCCAAAATTCACATTTGCTGGTAGTAGCCTAAAATAAAAATAAAATCCAAGATGGTGGGGCCTGATTCTCCTTAAACGGTACTACTTCCAGCGGCGCCGGGACTCCCCCCACATTGCGCTGGAAGCAGAATGCGTCGTATGTGCCGGGCGTGTAGGACAGCATTCTTTCGCAGGCGGCATCATCCCCCCACCCTTTCCCACTCGGTGTGCGCGGAACATAATTAAGCTATTTGGCGCCAGGGGCTGTGAGCGACGGGAAGTGNACGCTGCCACGCTTGGGAGGGTGTTAGATACACAGACGGGGCGTCCTCTTTGGCTAAGAGGATTCATCACGTCACGCGCGGAATTTCTGCGACTGCGAATTTGCTTGGAATCGTCCTGCGGATGTCGCAATCAAGGACGGTGGCAACTGCAGTGCTGCCCCACGAACTAATGCATAGTCTATCCGCGGTTTCTTCACACTATTTCAAAACAAAGCTTCGAAAAATCACCCCGTGTATTACGTGGTTGGTTGTTTCCTAAATATGTGATGTGCCACAAGCGGAGACAATTGGTATGTTGGAAACGCCTAGTAATAAATAGTTCTTAGGCAAAATATTATTACACTAAGTGCGCACGAATACGGNATTGGTATGTTGGAAACGCCTAGTAATAAATAGTTCTTAGGCAAAATATTATTACACTAAGTGCGCACGAATACGGCGCGCTGTCCCTTTGGTGTACACTTCTAGACTTTATTAAGTTTTATCTGCGAGAGATGGAGGAATATCCTAGAAGTAAAACTATAGCAGCGCTTCAGTGAAGTTGGATGTTACAGCGAATGGACGATAAAGACCTCGCCATGGAGCTCTGTACTCCCCTTCAGATGAGTAAGTAACTGCGCGTTCAAGGTCAAGGAGCGAGGGAGCGAATACGGGCGACACTAACACGCACCCCTAGCACCTCATCGCCCCTACGTACAAGGCGTGCAGTATTTCCGTCGTGATGCTGTACTGTGCGAATTGTACACCGAAGAGNATTGGTATGTTGGAAACGCCTAGTAATAAATAGTTCTTAGGCAAAATATTATTACACTAAGTGCGCACGAATACGGTGCGATGTCCCTTTGGTGTACACTTCTAGACTTTATTAAGTTTTATCTGCGACAGATGGAGGAATATCCTAGAAGTAAAACTTTAGCAGCGCTTCAGTGAAGTTGGATGTTACAGCGAATGGACGATAAAGACCTCGCCATGGAGCTCTGTACTCCCCTTCAGATGAGTAAGTAACTGCGCGTTCAAGGTCAAGGAGCGAGGGAGCGAATACGGGCGACACTAACACGCACCCCTAGCGCCTCATCGCCCCTACGTACAAGGCGTGCAGTATTTCCGTCGTGATGCTGTACTGTGCGAATTGTACACCGAAGAGNACCTCATCGCCCCTACGTACAAGGCGTGCAGTATTTCCGTCGTGATGCTGTACTGTGCGAATTGTACACCGAAGAGCCAAAAAAAAAAGTATAGGCGTGCGTATGCAAATAACAGAGGTATGCTGCTACAATGGCAGGTTATCAAGATTTAAGTGAGTTTGAACGTGGTGTTATAGTCGGCGCACGAGAGATGGNTACAATGGCAGGTTATCAAGATTTAAGTGAGTTTGAACGTGGTGTTATAGTCGGCGCACGAGAGATGGGACACAGCCTCTCCGAAGTAGAGATAACATATGGATTTTCGCGTACGACCATTTCACGAGTGTACCGTGAATATCGGGAATTCGGTAAAACATCACATTTCATATTTTAGACCCGATATCATTACAATATGCCCTTTGTTCGTGTTGGGTTAATATAAATCATTTTATTACTGACTGGCGATATTTGTTTCTAATTTTCGTTAAAAACGTCACTTGTATTGTAAGATAACGTTTATGAAATTATCTTCCTGCCTGATGGCCTTTCGGTTGCACTCTATCTTCCTGTTTTTTCCTTCTTGTTCTCTATTTTTGCGTACGATTGTACACCACGTATTCGCCAAAGTAATTATTTTGAAATCTGACGTTCGAGAACGTAAACACATTCCACTGATAAACTTGAGTTTTGTTAAATATTTATCACGTCTTACTAATACGTTACTTATAATCTCATTTGCATTATTCTCAATTAACTTACATAATTCTGATACCAAATGTAGCCTATATTTTATTACGGTTCTAAAACTTCCACATATTTTGCTTCAAAAATATTATTATGTTGTACTAAAAGCTGAAATTAAAGTTACAACGGTTTTTCTTAGTAACTTTAACTTAAATACTTAGTACTTTCAGTCTATTAAAATTCTAAAATTTTTTATAATTAGAAAATTGACCCAAGCGAATTTCCGCTTTAAAAGACAGAACAATTCACGTATTTTAATAACTGTGTATATGCTACAGTTACTTTGAGTAAACATTCGAAAATGTATTACGGCAAAGCGTATGAATTTGAAACTTTCTGCCAATAATCACGATCATTATCAAGACAGTTAAAACAACTACTGAGGTGCCGCGGAATGTTACGAAATTGTATTTTCATTTATCGAGTTTTTTTGAAGCTGTCACTTTCAACTGTTATAAAACCGAACATCATTCGCTGAAACATTTTTTTTCTTAAGGACCTATTTTTCAGAAAAGTTTGTTTCAAATAAATGGCAAATCATGGCTTCACGTCTTAGTTTTTTTTAACGAAGTACTTGTCTTCTTGTTTCGCTGTTTAATAAAGTACTCATATTTGTTACGACCATCGTGAAAAAAAAAAATAAAAATTCGGAATACTCATATTTTATATATTCCCATTAAAGTAAATACTCGTCGAATATCTGTATGAAAACGTAGAGGAAAAAGGAAGATGTTAATTTTATACAGTAAAAATAGCTATATCAAATATTTTAAAAACTCATATGCTTAAGAAATGAATTCATAGCCTTAATGATAATTCAAATCATATGTTGTTGTGCATCGTGCAATATCGGAGCTCTAGTCATTCAAATACATTTACTTTATCGAAACGAGATTATCCTTTATCATAAAAGGGAACTCCGATACGCAAAACTGAAATGAATTGCTGATGCAATAGGCCAAGCGAGAAATTTATTTATGAGCTCGAAAGCCGGAATTAATATTTTGAGATTAAATTTTTTATAAAACATGTACGTTGCGTTAGATATCGATTGCCATCCTGTCTTCTGAGAGGAAACGATGATTAATTTCCTACACTCTCCTTAGAGCAGACGGAAACTTCAGGGTTCACTGAAGCGGAATAATTAAGTGCAGCAAAACAGTCTGCAAATTTGGATAACAAAATTACGTGGATTAGAACTGTGCAAGCTACTGATCTCGTGTTTCATGCATCAAAACACATCTTCATCCCATCTGTATAACTTCACTCACAAGAAATACCGTAAACAAAGTTATAATTTTAGAAGATCTAGAAAAGTTTAAAGCGGATGTTTTACAATCAATTAAAATATTTTCATGTAGAAATTCAAACATTTATTTTTGAGTTTTTTTTGGCACTTTTGTATAACTTAGAAATTAGGAAAATTTCATATTCTCTTGTGTTTTCGAGACGAAACCAAATATCTTTATTTTTTTATCCAGTGTGCACGCGTGTTTTTCACCTGCGATTTTGTATATTCTTACGATATAGCTTGGACATCTATTGCAAAAATCATCGGCTTACTAAGAACGTGCAAATCAGACTGTAGGAACGCACTTTATTTTTCTGGTCACTACTAATCATCAAGCTATACGAAACCAATAAGCATGCCACATAAAAGTCAATAATTTAATATTTTTGAATAATTAAACAATACTGCTACATTTTTAACGTGAGGGCCATTACAACTCGATTATACTGGAAACAAATATTTTACGTTTTCAAAATGAGCAGTATTATTGAAATTAAAAAATTATGAATATTAAAGGCATTTCATTGAGAAACTGTAATATCCTCAAAATTAGTCCCATTGTATTTACTTACCTTACGATTCATTAAACCTCGCCAAATATGTACCGAATGAAAATAAAATTAGTAAAGTTAATGAAATAATTATTTTCATCTGTACCTGTTGCGATATACATATTTTGCATGCCAATTAAAATATAAAATCTTGGCTTAAAATGTTATTTAATGTTAAGGAAATTTGTCCATATTTGTAAAAAAATTATTAAAGGCGTGACAAGTCTGAATTATAAACAATTGCATTCTTTAGGAACGTAAGATTACCTCTCGACACGTTTCATCTTTTCAACATTCAGATTACTTTGCTTGTTTTGTAATACGTTATTTATAACTGAGCGACTACAAGGCTATTAAACAATAGTGTTAAGTAATATATAGGCTGTTCACGGTAAAATGAGCACTTTTCAGGCCTTAATTACTTTTTCCTTTCAGTCATTTATTACCCGTTAACCATAATTTTAAAATAAATAATGCCATGTAAGTAAGAAACCAATTGTTTATATTCCACCGCATTCGGAAGTTAACGTCTAAAGTTAAAATAAATTATATTTATTGGTTATTATTCCAAATGAGAGGGCTCTCAAAAGTGCTCACTTTACCGTGCATAGTATATACTTGCACNATACTCATATTTTATATATTCCCATTAAAGTAAATACTCGTCGAATATCTGTATGAAAACGTAGAGGAAAAAGGAACATGTTAATTTTATACAGTAAAAATAGCTATATCAAATATTTTAAAAACTCATATGCTTAAGAAATGAATTCATAGCCTTAATGATAATTCAAATCATATGTTGTTGTGCATCGTGCAATATCGGAGCTCTAGTCATTCAAATACTTTTACTTTATCGAAACGAGATTATCCTTTATCATAAAAGGGAACTCCGATACGCAAAACTGAAATGAATTGCTGATGCAATAGGCCAAGCGAGAAATTTATTTATGAGCTCGAAAGCCGGAATTAATATTTTGAGATTAAATTTTTTATAAAACATGTACGTTGCGTTAGATATCGATTGCCATCCTGTCTTCTGAGAGGAAACGATGATTAATTTCCTACACNCGCTGAAGCGGAATAATTGAGTGCAGCAAAACAGTCTGCAAATTTGGATAACAAAATTACGTGGATTAGAACTGTGCAAGCTACTGATCTCGTGTTTCATGCATCAAAACACATCTTCATCCCATCTGTATAACTTCACTCACAAGAAATACCGTAAACAAAGTTATAATTTTAGAAGATCTAGAAAAGTTTAAAGCAGATGTTTTACAATCAATTAAAATATTTTCATGTAGAAATTCAAACATTTATTTTTGAGTTTTTTTTGGCACTTTTGTATAACTTAGAAATTAGGAAAATTTCATATCCTCTTGTGTTTTCGAGACGAAACCAAATATCTTTATTTTTTTATCCAGTGTGCACGCGTGTTTTTCACCTGCGATTTTGTATATTCTTACGATATAGCTTGGACATCTATTGCAAAAATCATCGGCTTACTAAGAACGTGCAAATCAGACTGTAGGAACGCACTTTATTTTTCTGGTCACTACTAATCATCAAGCTATACGAAACCAATAAGCATGCCACATAAAAGTCAATAATTTAATATTTTTGAATAATTAAACAATACTGCTACATTTTTAACGTGAGGGCCATTACAACTCGATTATACTGGAAACAAATATTTTACGTTTTCAAAATGAGCAGTATTATTGAAATTAAAAAATTATGAATATTAAAGGCATTTCATTGAGAAACTGTAATATCCTCAAAATTAGTCCCATTGTATTTACTTACCTTACGATTCATTAAACCTCGCCAAATATGTACCGAATGAAAATAAAATTAGTAAAGTTAATGAAATAATTATTTTCATCTGTACCTGTTGCGATATACATATTTTGCATGCCAATTAAAATATAAAATCTTGGCTTAAAATGTTATTTAATGTTAAGGAAATTTGTCCATATTTGTAAAAAAATTATTAAAAGCGTGACAAGTCTGAATTATAAACAATTGCATTCTTTAGGAACGTAAGATTACCTCTCGACACGTTTCATCTTTTCAACATTCAGATTACTTTGCTTGTTTTGTAATACGTTATTTATAACTGAGCGACTACAAGGCTATTAAACAATAGTGTTAAGTAATATATAGGCTGTTCACGGTAAAATGAGCACTTTTCAGGCCTTAATTACTTTTTCCTTTCAGTCATTTATTACCCGTTAACCATAATTTTAAAATAAATAATGCCATGTAAGTAAGAAACAAATTGTTTATATTCCACCGCACTCGGAAGTTAACGTCTAAAGTTAAAATAAATTCTATTTATTGGTTATTATTCCAAATGAGAGGGCTCTCAAAAGTGCTCACTTTACCGTGAATAGTATATACTTGCACTTATTTTTACTTGCTCTTTTCTTATTTCTATACCCTAGAACCCTCACATCATATTAATGTAAAAGTACTTAGAAGTTTAACTCGTCTGTGTAATTGATTCTGCCTAAATATATATATTTAAGCAATATAATATTAAAATATGTTTTTATCAAAGGCGGTGTGGCATGTTGATTATACAGGTTGCGGCGAAACACCCTTCCGAATAAAAAGATTAGATTAAAAAAATTGGTACAAATTAAAGAAAATATATTCTGGCCGTGCAGAACTACATAATTGAAGTTAGAGTCAAATAGTTTTGAAAAGTAAATATGTTAAGCGGTATCTCTCGCTGTCAATGCACTGCTGAATGCGATATTGGAAGGATGCCATCTCCCTTGCCAACGTTTCTGGAGGAATACGGGCGATTTATTCACGTATTGGATTCCGTAGGGTTGGCAGAATCCGTGGTTGATGTTTCTAAACATCTGCCTTGAGATACCCCCCGAGAAACAAATCGTAGGGACGCTGTCACATTGACAGTGAGGGACAACACTTGACAGATAATTTTCAAAACCATTTTAATTGTAACTTCTAAGTATGTAGTTTTGCATTGACGGAATAAGTTTTCTTTACTTTGTGCCATTTTATTTAAATCAGACATTCAAATTAGGGTGGGCGTTTTGCCGCACCCTGTATATCTCTGTCACACTGGAATGCGCAGACAAATAGCCAACGGAGGAATGAACACAACACAGTGGAAACAAAAGAAAATCTAAATAAAAAGTACGTGGAAAATATCCATATCTCTTTACTAAATATCACAAAATAATATTTCTATTACAGTTTAAAAAAAATCAAATTAATCTAATTTGCAACGCTTACTATTGTCGTGCAGTGTAAAACCGAATGAGAATATCTAGCAGCGGTGTCATATTCGTTGTGAATTATGCATTTTGCATTTCCTGATGAGTGCCTAGCTGAAATTAACTTATGACATGCGACATGAAGCAGTGCAAATAACAATATACGTACAGGTTGCTGCAAAAGAAGGGTAACTTAAAAGTATTGGCGCATTATGTTAAAAATTAAAGAAATTCATATGTATATGTGTATTATATGTTACAGTAGATACTGTTCGACACCGGACNCATTATGTTAAAAATTAAAGAAATTCATATGTATATGTGTATTATATGTTACAGTAGATACTGTTCGACACCGGACATGCCACACTACACCATGGTGTGAGGAACATTATGTACGGAGCTATGTGACTGGAAGGAATAGTGGCCTTTCCCTGGTATCTGTAGTGACTGAGTAAATTTTATTGGAAATTCTGAAATCAACGTCAAAAAACGAACGCTACTTTTCAAACGTCCGTTTTGAAGTGCAGAACTGATATAATGTTCCACACACCTTGCACGTTCCTGGATGGTGTACTGTGGCATTTCTGGTGCCGCACAGCACCTACTCAACATATAATACACATAAACATATAAATTGCTTTAACATAATACATCAGTAGATTTCATTTACCATTTTATTGCAACATTATGTACATATGACATCCTNATAAATTGCTTTAACATAATACATCAGTAGATTTCATTTACCATTTTATTGCAACATTATGTACATATGACATCCTCTATATATAACATACACTGGAGAGCCAAAAAAAACTGGTATAGGCATGCTTATGCAAATAACAGAGGTACAAAACCAATCAGAGTAACGCGATGCGGTCGGCAGCGCCTATATAAGACAACAAGCGTCTGGCAAAGTTGCTAGATNATAAATTGCTTTAACATAATACATCAGTAGATTTCATTTACCATTTTATTGCAACATTATGTACATATGACATCCTATATATATAACATACACTGGAGAGCCAAAAAAACTGGTATAGGCATGCTTATGCAAATAACAGAGGTATAAAACCAATCAGAGTAACGCGATGCGGTCGGCAGCGCCTATATAAGACAACAAGCGTCTGGCAAAGTTGCTAGATCGGTTACTGCTGCTACAATGCCAGGTTATCAAGATTTAAGTGAGTTTGAACGTGGTGTTATAGTCGGCGCACGAGAGATGTGACATAGCATCTCCGAGGTAGCGATAACATTTGGATGTTCGCGTACGACCATTTCACGAGTGTACCGTGAATATCGGGAATCCGGTAAAACATC
>NQII01000978.1:726730-763721 GCA_002778355.1 Clitarchus hookeri | reverse complement strand
TGGGCCCGCCAACACCGCCATTGGACTGTTGATGACTGGAAACACGTTGCCTGGTCTGACGAGTCTCGTTTCCAATTGTATCGGTTGGATGGACTTGTACGGGTATGGAGACATCCTCATGAATCAATGGACCCTACATGTCAACAGGGGACTGTTCAAGTTGATGGAGGCTCTGTCATGGTATGGGGCGTGTGCAGTTGGCGTGAAATGGGACCCCTGATACGTCTAGATACGACTCTGACAGGTGACAGATACGTAAGCATCCTGTCCGATCACCTGCACCCATTCACGTCCATTGTGCATTCCGACGGACGTGGACAATTCCAATCAATGGCAAACCTGCCAAACTTTGTTATAAAAGAAGGCTTAATATAATTGAACTTAAATTTATTTACTGCTTAACGNACGTCCATTGTGCATTCCGACGGACGTGGACAATTCCAACCAATGGCAAACCTGCCAAACTTTGTTATAAAAGAAGGCTTAATATAATTGAACTTAAATTTATTTACTGCTTAACGTATCTTCGACAACAATGCAACAATTTATTCTAGAAACTATGAACGGAATTCGGCTGTAGAGATTTCGGGAAGCCACGAAGACTAAAATCAGGATTGTTGGACTGGAAATCGAACCTTGGTCATTCCAAATGAGAATACAATTCTTTTACTAATGTGCCAATTTTTTTTTCTTCAAAATTGTCATGTGTCATCAAATTACTCTTAAACACTTTCTGCCCAAATAATATTTTTGATTTGATATATTTAAAAATCAAAAAATTACCGTACACCCTTCAATTAAAAAATTGCATTAGTTACTTGTCTTGCCACACAGCGGCAATGCGAAACGAGCACAACGATCGCGTTACACAATTAACTTCAGTAAGGCGAAAATATATCTTCAGAAAAGTGGAGAATTTTTGTGGAAAAATATTTGCAGTTAGTCGAACAACTTTTGAATCCCAAAAATAAATCTGCTTCTCTGCACAATTTATACGTTTATGTAAATCATACTACTTTGGGCGTGATCACTTTACACGTGTATCGATAAAGTAAAATGAATAAATTGTTAGGCTCATGAATTTCCAAACAAAATTGCAACTATTTCTCGTGTTCTCTTACAGGAATACTTGAAAACAACTAAATATTTAAAAAACTTAAATAAATAAATTAGATTTTCTTGGCAACAAAGTTGAATGCCACAATTATAATATGACGTTGAGACATGGAACAACTTTCCCAAACTCATTACCAACTTTACNAACAAAGTTGAATGCCACAATTATAATATGACGTTGAGACATGGAACAACTTTCCCAAACTCATTACCAACTTTACCACGAGTATTTCAGTTTTGATCTAGATTAAAATTTATACATTTATTGATACGGAATTTTTTTAGAGGTTGATTTCAAAACTTTTTATTTAACCGCTACTAGCCTTTAATGGCCCCGTCTCCTCTATAGCAGTCTTTATACTCCGTGGTGTAACAAGTAGTATCTCAGCTCCCTCCAGTGGCTCAGTTTTTACAATCATCATATTTAATTTTCACTGGTTCAGAATTCGAGGTCAAGAATTTACTATAAAACCAAATAAATCACGTAGGTTATGCATTACGTAGTTTTATACACGTACATAGGCGTATTAGGTAGCAGTCTGCGATATGCCCGCTGCGTTATTTCTTTGAACCCTGCGCCTAAACATTTCAGCATTGCAATCCTCGACGGTTCCACAAACACATCAGTACTAAATTATTCTTCCTTTAAATAACGAATAAAAATAGGTTCAATTATTTACAAAACTACCCCGCAAATAAAACAACAAAATATGTTTGAGTTGATAAAAATGTACGTCCTCATATCAAATACATTTTAGCAGCTGTGTCTCGATATGTTTCATAAAAATTGACTGTAATTTGCAATTGTGCACATTAATTTATNAATACATTTTAGCAGCTGTGTCTCGATATGTTTCATAAAAATTGACTGTAATTTGCAATTGTGCACATTAATTTATTCATATTATCAAATAAAAAAAAACTTCATTTCTTTTGCAGATTAATATTAGAAGAAACATTCTTATTGGTATGTTCCCTCATTTACCAAATTTTTTTTTAAATAACCCTCATTGACCAATAATTTGTTAAAATAACTACCATGCAAATTCTGTGCAAATAGTTTTANAATACATTTTAGCAGCTGTGTCTCGATATGTTTCATAAAAATTGACTGTAATTTGCAATTGTGCACATTAATTTATACATATTATCAAATAAAAAAAAACTTCATTTCTTTTGCAGATTAATATTAGAAGAAACATTCTTATTGGTATGTTCCCTCATTTACCAAATTTTTTTTAAATAACCCTCATTGACCAATAATTTGTTAAAATAACTACCATGCAAATTCTGTGCAAATAGTTTTAANTTTTTTTTAAATAACCCTCATTGACCAATAATTTGTTAAAATAACTACCATGCAAATTCTGTGCAAATAGTTTTAAACTTACACGCATGCTTTGTTTGCCATGTAATAAAGTGGTTTGGAAGGTAAGGGTGTGAAAAGAGTTTTTACAAGTTGGTTAGAATATCAGCAGGCATGCAGATAAACTGCAAGGATTTCCATGTTACCGAAGGAAGAGCGATTTTCGGATAAAAACTGTGATTAACTTTTTGCTTTTATTTGGTTTTAGTCTACAACGCCTAAACTAAAAGGAAAGCATAGTGATTCTTAATTTTTTGTTAATGGCACTTTATTCTTTACACCATTAAAAATACATGCCTGCGCGTGAGCAGAANTAGTGATTCTTAATTTTTTGTTAATGGCACTTTATTCTTTACACCATTAAAAATACATGCCTGCGCGTGAGCAGAACATTTCCTTAATTTCCCGCCAATATGCAGGAACTTATTTTCTTTTTACGCCATCCATTTCCCCCCTGCGATTGTTATTCCATTTTACAATTGTTTATTACAAGTTATCAACATCAAATGGCGAGTGGGAAAAAAAATGTTTTCTTTCATTTCCTCAAATCATCGTACCAAGCGTTTGTACAGCCATGTCGGAAAACGTACTAGCGGAAATTTCGCGTTTCTTGTTGAAGCACAGTCGCTACGGCGCTTAATTCGCAGGTAAAACATCATTTGCGAATTGAGCGGAACTGAAAAGGAGGATCTTTGTGGATGCGCAGTGTTCGGTACTTTGTTCTTCAGAGCGTACGATAACGTNTGAGCGGAACTGAAAAGGAGGATCTTTGTGGATGCGCAGTGTTCGGTACTTTGTTCTTCAGAGCGTACGATAACGTTTCCTCTCCGCGACTGTCACGTTAACGTAGATTTGTCTCTTTGTGAAAGGATTTATTGCACGCTGTTCAAACTTTTTTTGACGTGTGATCTTTTCCGCCAGTAATAATGAGGAACAATAGCAGGCCCTTTCGTGTGAACGACGTGAAAGATTTTTATTTGTACTTGCATACAGTTTTGTAAGTTGATGCTGCTTTCAATTGTAAAGGGCTCGTAGGCTTTTGTGGTTGCATTTTCTGTCCAAATGTTATTTTTAACAGGTAATTTGCCTTCCTAAAGGCAGAAAAATTGCTGGTCTTAAAATTGCTTTAATATTAACCGCGGTGATAGTCTAATGTCTTCTTTCAAATAAAACATCACAGTATGTGTATCAGTTCTCTCTTTCGTTATCAACGGCAATAGGTAACAGCATTAACGCCTTGGATATTTTAAAGGTAACGACTAATATAACGGTAGACCGCCTATGACCATATCGATAATATGGAGTACACTTAAAAAACGCTAGTACAAACGCAAATCCAATTTAATATTTGAACGTAATTTTTCTTTAAAGANATATGGAGTACACTTAAAAAACGCTAGTACAAACGCAAATCCAATTTAATATTTGAACGTAATTTTTCTTTAAAGACTTTCGTATTATAACAGACAACTGTATTTGTTCACACCGTTAACTTTTAACCCAACATAACTACATTTTATTGTCATTTTTTAAAATCATTTAATTGGATTGGAGGTTCTGGTGGGCCTAGATTACTGCCCTCCATTTCCTTTTCCTGAAAATGTGTATTTTGATGAACGTTTGTATTTTAATCAATTTTGGTGGTCATAAAGTAATTGTTTTGAATGTGTGTGCTGTAAATGAAAGCTCAAGGTAAAGCATAAGTTGTACGTAAATGGTACGAGTTAAAATTTATATAGATATTATTTTGAATTTGTGTAAATGCAACCTGTATCTATTCACTTCAGTAATTTATTTTCGAAACAGTAACGTTGTATAAGAACATTATTAAATGCTGTCAATTCTGATATAGTGTTATGCTGACTGTCTGTGGCTTGTCACGGCATGAACCATCGTTTTTCAATTATAGCGGTGACCAAAGCNATATGGAGTACACTTAAAAAACGCTAGTACAAACGCAAATCCAATTTAATATTTGAACGTAATTTTTCTTTAAAGATTTTCGTATTATAACAGACAACTGTATTTGTTCACACCGTTAACTTTTAACCCAACATAACTACATTTTATTGCCATTTTTTAAAATCATTTAATTGGATTGGAGGTTCTGGTGGGCCTAGATTACTGCCCTCCATTTCCTTTTCCTGAAAATGTGTATTTTGATGAACGTTTGTATTTTAATCAATTTTGGTGATCATAAAGTAATTGTTTTGAATGTGCGTGCTGTAAATGAAAGCTCAAGGTAAAGCATAAGTTGTACGTAAATGGTACGAGTTAAAATTTATATAGATATTATTTTGAATTTGTGTAAATGCAACCTGTATCTATTCACTTCAGTAATTTATTTTCGAAACAGTAACGTTGTATGAGAACATTATTAAATGCTGTCAATTCTGATATAGTGTTATGCTGACTGTCTGTGGCTTGTCACGGCATGAACCATCGTTTTTCAATTATAGCGGTGACCAAAGCTTTGTACTACCTTTGAAACTTTCGTTGCTAAAGGTCAGAATACGTATTGTGTATTCACATAAATAATTCCTCTATTTCGCTTGATTTAAATGTTAATAACCGTTACGGGTGCCTGATGCTGCTTTTTGATGTTGGAAATAATAGGCATGTGTCGCGTGGGCTTCCTAACTGCCGGCGAAACGATAATTTTCTGGTTACAGCGATGAAAGAAAGCTTCGCATAGATGAGGCGTTGTTTGCTCCCGGAACACGAAGTTATACGAAAAACGGAGAATTACGGATTTTCTATTTATGGAACTTGCCTCCGTTTACGTCAACACGGATCGCGTTTGCGTATACATACCGTCTATTTTCTTGAACATTTCCGTAAAAATGTGGATATATTTAATTGTGAGATTAATTTGCTGTTAATTCAACAATTTTGAAAGGTCTACTCAGTTTCTTGTATCTTTCCATTACATTTAGAAGTCAACGTTGCCTTTTATGCAATAGTCGGTATCGCAACGCTGATAAGGCGACGCTACAATAGTGTAGAAAACACACACGGATTATTTTTATATTACACTTATTGCTACAGTAATGCGTATAAACCGATATACTCTCTTGTGTTTACCAACAATAACATGTTGCAATTATACTGTGGAGTTAAAGCCCTAACCAATTTTTTTTTAAATTTCATTGCAAACTTTACAGTAGGGATGCCAGTTTAGGATCTGAACATAATTTTTTTTTCTCAAAAGCTGAGATGATATCGTGTGGTCTGTAAATAAGCGTAAGCAGTTTATCAAGGCTTCTTTTAAATGTTGGGGTGTATGTTACCGACCAGAGTAAAGGATAGGGAGATGGAGACAGGGTGCAATGGATGTGGCGCAGTTCCCCCTCACAGTCCATCAGTGGCACTCTTCCTTCCTGNAACGGCATTCGAGGCAGCGGGCCAGATTTTCGCGAAACAAGCTTTGCGAATGGGTAACGAGGCGCACTCCAGGATCCCATTACGAAGCAATTCATCAACCCTCTGCTCCGTCGCAGATCGGGGCGGTGCATTTGGCGTCTGCCCAGAGGCCCGTGTCGCCTACTCACTTGCCCCGCGGAACCACCGGAACGATAACTGGCCGCCTGCCACTGCTCGCGTTGGCAGTTCATCCCCGTCTCGCGCCATTCATTGCGCCGTCACAATGGAGAAAGTTGGCGCGCTCTCATTGTCATCAATGAGCACAAGAAATGACCGTTAAACCAGCCCTCAGTGATTCGGTGTTGCAATATACTCCATATCATACTCTAATCGCTGGATAAGGCTGTGTATTAACTAGGCTGCTAAATAGGCGATGCAAAGATTCGTTAAAAAAAGGAATTCAAAATTGCGTTGTAAAATATTTTACAATGACATACTGACGTATTAATACGGACGCAGAAATTTACGGGAATCACGCACGTGTAGGCCTGGCCTATACCAAACAACCAATTATATGAATCTACAAAAAAAAAATAATTTTAGTATATGAAAACATACCGTAAGCGGGGTCACATTGTAACAAGTTGGTGTGACTTTGTGACAAAAAAAATTACATTTAAATGTCCTCCTATTTTAGTGGTCTGTTTCAGATTTTCAGTGGTGCCAATTGAACTACTGAACATTGCAAATAGCCTCTTTGAAATTGAAGGAAATCTAAATAAAAGTGAAAAATCNTGGTGCCAATTGAACTACTGAACATTGCAAATAGCCTCTTTGAAATTGAAGGAAATCTAAATAAAAGTGAAAAATCATGTGTCACAAAGTCACACCCATGTCCAAGGTCACCCCCGCTTACGGTACATGTAACATTTTTGGAGTAGGGAAAAAAACCTTAACTCCTAAGAGCCACACGTACTTACGAATACGAAAGTGTTGGGAGTTGGCCAGCTCTCTTACGTNAAAAAAACCTTAACTCCTAAGAGCCACACGTACTTACGAATACGAAAGTGTTGGGAGTTGGCCAGCTCTCTTACGTTGGTGCTTCCGTGTACGTGTTCCAAACATTCCATTGCAGATGTAACTCCCGGTGTGTTACGTATCCACATCCGTGATAGAGGTTATCCTCAGTTAAGTGAGCAGTTTTTAAGGCCCTGCCAAATGTTTCATTTCAGCCAATTTTTATCTTCCCGCCACTTGTTAATATAACCATTGTCATAAGACTAATAAACCTAGCATATACATTTTACCACTTCCAAAAAGTTCGTCTCAGGCGGCAATATACTATACTTATTGGTGGCTAATGCGTGTTGTGAGGGAATAAAAATGTGCTCACTTTACCACGAGTAGCCTATACGTGTCCGTTTTCATGTTATTGCAGAACGGGCCTAAAGATGCAGCGTTCTCCATCCGGGGTATCCGCCACACACCACGCTGCTTTGCGTAGTGGGTAGCATACCACCTAGGCGCGTGTCGTTAACCAACCACGTAATTATTAACGTTTGTGACTGAAAACCTATATTGCAGGCGCTCAGCATGGATTTCCGATTCTCCGTTACACGCAAAACACTTTCTATATCGGAAGTGACGTACAACGCTCTAGAGTTCCTGCCACTTAACTATTCCGTCGGTTTTCAACAAGGAGCACGCTAACAAAATAATTTTAATTGCGTTATTGGGCAAATAACTTAGAAGCTTTACGAGAACCGTCTGCCCAGGTCCCCGAGACAGAGCGCAGAACTACCAACCTACAGTTGACATTTAAAAACTATTAAGTATTTTGAGCTCCGTCTGCTTACGAATAACGAGGCAATGTTCACGTCCGGACGTAAGATTCAGTTTCTGATTTTTATGTGCATTGTCTTAAAGTGAAGAAAACGTTAATACGGTTGTTTTAAANCGGACGTAAGATTCAGTTTCTGATTTTTATGTGCATTGTCTTAAAGTGAAGAAAACGTTAATACGGTTGTTTTAAAATAATTTCTATGTATGAAATTTCCGGTACAAACTAGGTAACATAATTTTTGGATATGCAGAATACCTTTGTATTTGTCAGTACACCATAACACGATAGGGTCATTAATGAAAATCCTATGAAGTGAGACGACGAAANCGGACGTAAGATTCAGTTTCTGATTTTTATGTGCATTGTCTTAAAGTGAAGAAAACGTTAATACGGTTGTTTTAAATAATTTCTATGTATGAAATTTCCGGTACAAACTAGGTAACATAATTTTTGGATATGCAGCATACCTTTGTATTTGTCAGTACACCATAACACGATAGGGTCATTAATGAAAATCCTATGAAGCGAGACGACGAAAGAAAAACTGCACGTTAAACCAGTGTCGTGCGCGTAAAGGCGACCAGATATTCGATGCGCGTAGCCATGTCGTCCGTAACGCTATCCTGCTTCTAGGACTCGGAGACGCGAAACACCTGCAGACAAACGCAGCCCTTAAGGCTGATAACTTTCTCGCACATCAAGTTCTACAAAGGCCACTTACGCAGTAGAGTTTCACGATTAGAAATTACACGATCATCGTAAAAGTTACACGGAACCCTTGTGGCAAGTTTTAGAGCCCCCACTGATGAAATTTAGTATTTAATTCATAAATATTACTTTGGGTAAAATAGTATGGAGATGCAGTTTTTCAATGGCGGAGAATTCCGAATAACGTTTGTAATATACAAAACACGAAAAAAATGTTGTATTTCCCTACCATCTAGAAAGTATGATGTATTGATTAGATGAGTTCACGTAGCAGGCAGGTGGACAACTTGACGGTCTGTTTTAAATTATGGCATATTATATTTCGAGATATATATATATATATATATAGCTTAACTCGGCTGTTAGGAATGGCTATGCAAAACCAGCGTGTTCTGTGTTACGGCTTCCGTTNGTCTGTTTTAAATTATGGCATATTATATTTCGAGATATATATATATAGCTTAACTCGGCTGTTAGGAATGGCTATGCAAAACCAGCGTGTTCTGTGTTACGGCTTCCGTTGCTAAGTTGAGGGAATATCGAACCCCGAAACGAAGTAAAAAAAGTTATAGCAACAAGTAACAAGTTATTAAGTTATTTTCCTCTGGATGTCCATAGTAAATAGCTGTCTTTCAAAATATATATCTCACTCTTGATGGCATTATTTCGTGGTTAGTTTTTATTTATAGAGAACCGAAGAGTGTCCCAGAAACAAATTCTGCTCAACACTGAGCTCATATTTATTTTTATTTGTCGATTAGTTCTGAAAAAAAGCTTACGTATGTAAATTGAACGTAAATAAATCAAAAACCAGAAGTGCGTAGGTTTAGTCACGTATTTATCAATAATGTGCACGTGAAGGTACCTTAATCGATGTTTGTTGCTTAGTCCTATTTAAAACAGTTTCCTTAAAATATGATTTCAGAAGAAGAAATATTATGTACTACCGTTTAAAGGGTTTTGTTTGGTCATTTTTGTGGACAAATGTTTAGAACAAAAATGGCTGGCATGAATCGTTTTAATTATATATTATTTAAACAAAATTGTTCTTATAGGAATAAATCCCTAAAAAGTCAGAGCTTTGTATGTGAAAGTAGTACACGGAAAAGTAGAAAAAGGAAGAGAAAAGCAGAAAGTCGACAGAAAGCACGGGGCAAGTAACGAAAAAAAGTGGCAAGTCAGAAGTTGGTAAATTAATTATAACTGTATTTCACTGTCCTGTTTAATTGGAAGTGCTAAACAAAATTGCCCGTTCCGTTTTATGGAAAAATCTTAATAGAGTTTTTTACACTCAGCGAAATGCTATTCAAAGGGTAAGCAACGCAAATATATAATGCTTATTTTCGTCTAGAGAGCCGAGACATGAAACAGGCAGCAGGCGATGTAAAATGGATGTCCGGGAGCAAGAAGGGTAGAGTAGCGAGCTTAAGCTGGATCTTGCTGCTTCGGGTGTAAGGAGGACTTAGAGACGCGAGCGTTCTGTGTTCTCCTTCGGCTAAATCCCTGTACACACAATATCCGTAATTCTCTGTAATGAAATACGTCGAAATAGACTGAGTTTGTCGCGGAACTCTTCGGAATAACTATAATCACACGTCCTCAGTATCACTTCAACTATTATTTTAAACATAAATAAAATTATTATAATTATTATGTGAAGAACTGTTAGCTACTAGAGCGAAGACAATCAAATTACTCGATTTCCCTTACAGCCAACCAAATAAATACCAGATAATTTCGATGCAGTAATAAGTTCTGAAATAATATATTTTTTTCCCCAGGTAACCATAATGTTTTATGAGCATATAACGAAAATTGATTTGACTCTACAATTATATTTATAACGTTTACGGTAAACCAAAGCGGTTAGATGAAAGTACTTGTAAATTAGCTTTTTCACTAAATACATTTAGATCACTATGGAACAATCAAATAATTGTCTGGATCCCCAAATTATTTTCAAATAATGTTTTTGTTGTTCAAAGAAACGAATGAAGATGCATGGAGCAATGACCGATTAGTTGAGTGAACAAAATATTCTTAATTGTATTTCACTTACTTTTGAAGGAAATTTATTTGGTACCTGAAACTTAATATTTCTCTCGGTGTACACGGAATAAATGGGTAATATACTCCATCCATTATTTCTTAACGAAATTCTTTATTAACTCGTTTATAGCCTGATGCAAGGAGACGGGCACGGAAAAAATATGACGTCCCAAATTAAGCGCGCATGGGCAAATACCCGGTTGTAGTTTTGTAGCCACTGCGATATAGTTTGTCGTTATCAAAATTAGTTCCATTGTCAACTTAATACTAAGCTGCAAATACAATATACATTGCTATTACATAACTTCAAGTACTTGAGCATTTCGAGGCAAATATTTTTTTCAAGTTATTTGAAAACTATTTTTAAACGTGAATCAACAAACGTAGAGGGAATTTAGAGTAGAGCGCGCACGCCAGATGCGAAGCAACAAACTTCCGAGTTTCAACAGAGATCTCCTATATTTTTGTTAGAAAAACTGTCAAAACAGGTGTGATTGACTTTTGCTTATCTCTTACATGCCTTCGTGTTTTGAAATATTATTAGTTTACGCCTGAGCACGTTGAAGCACTCAATGTGGAAAATGAACTTAATACAACATTTTTTCAAGGTATTGCTGACGTGTTAAAATTTTATTAATTATTTGTTAGCTAGTATTAGCACCCAGATGAAAGCCCCCGCCAGGCCTGTTCCAATATTCTACTCCTTATGTTCTCCTTTTTAATTCCCTGAGGGTTTTTACTATATTGCAATGTAATATGTAATCTTAGTTTTTTTTATTTCCATTGTTCGGCGTTCGCCCTATTGCATGAGAGTTTAAATGCGTTTGGAGAATTTATTCTGTAATATTTCCTTTAGCCATGAAGCTCCATAAGTTTATACACTATGATTTTTATCACTACTTGAGGCCAGTTTGTGAACTTAATTTGTCAACTGATTCAGTTTAGCGAAATTAAGACTTTAAAAACAAATTGCGCTTTATTTGAAAACAATTATTTGATCGAGTAATTTATTTTTCTGCAAGCTTTAAAATTAAAATGGCCCAGTATAATTTAATCCTTTCATTTCACTGCATTTATTTGTGGTGGAGGAGTTTCGTAGTATTTCTGATAATATTTACGTTTTTGGACATGACAGAATTGATATTTTGAAAAACGAAATAAAACTCAACATCCGCGCCGCTGTTTAGAAAAGCAGTTTTGAAATTTTTTGTGCAGGAAAACTGTGAAGAAATGTTGGGGACGTGGGCAGAAGACGGAAAATCATTTTTTCATATCTTTACGCCTCTTTCACATCTTACGGACGCAGGGCATACGGTGTTATATTGCGATAGTCACACGCTTTCACACCGTCCAGGATAGAAACCGTACGGGAAATACTGTTACCAGACGGGCACCGGGTAGCACCTGGGCAAATTTCGACTGTGTCAGGTAAACGGATGGGCGCCAAAGGTAGAGGTGCATGGAATGGAATGGAGCATTGACACACGCCGGTTGGGATCAGACCGGTATAGACGTTCGCAGTGAGTTCGCCACGTGTGTTTGACTGTTGACAGTGCTTTGTGCGCGATTATACGATGAGTAATTTTTAAATAGTTTTCGAACTGATCATTACTATAACTGAAGCACGGACTGCATTATGGGACAGAAACATGGGCATGTATAACGACAGGAACAAAATAAAGAGTATAGAGAGAATTGTTTGAATTGTTACAAGAGGACTTTGATACATTAGGTGACATAGTTAATAATGCTTTTGGTATGTATATATCAAGGGCGCCGCGAATGGCGTTGCAGTGTGTTTGAAATCTGCGTTTTTTTTTTACGAAACCATTAAACGCGTTACCATCACATTGATGCGAGGAAAGAAGTTACATTTCAAGCGAGGTAGGAATAATGCTGTCAGCACGTCATGCGCTTTATAGATGCTATTCCCGCACTTTCCAACATAGCTATAGACGGCTTTTTTCATGGTCCTGTATCTCACAATATACTAGTCTGACACATACCAAATTATTATACGGGCCTGCTCTGAGCTATACTGCAGATCTCCCCGTTATAAAATGATAGGGTCACCGCTTAAAGTCCCATAGTTACACGCTGCACGACGGGAACGCTGCACCCCTGTCCAGCGCCGTTCGCGTACGAGTGATGGGGCACTAGTCGCGCGTGTCATTGTCGCCCTTATCTCTCTTGCGCTGCCCTGCCTCAAACGCGCATAAAAAGCTCCAAGTATGCGGCGCCCTTAATTCTAATATCAATTTACACGTCCGGCTGCAATCGGAGTGGAGTGGCGAGGTTTGAGCGGCTCTTAACATCGGGGCATTGAAAGCCGATTAAGGCCAAGCGAGGTGAGTATGGAGCAGCGCCAGAATGCAAGTGCGGGGGAAACGGGAGATTACCGAGAAAACCCGCCGACCAGCTGCACCGCACGGCACGATTCCCACGTGCGAATATCCGGGAGCGACCTGCTATTACATGTTTATTAACAGGATTGAGTACGGGATTGTGCTATAGTGTGCACCGGACGTGATAAAAGGCTCTCCAGCGAGTGAGCGAGCCTCAACCCGTCTTCTAATCCGGATGAGCGGCTCTGGGGTGTCAAGAGATAAAACACGGCGGGGGATCGGATAAGCTGCGTCTAGATCCGGCGACGTCAGAAAGAGTCTAAAGAAACTGTGCCAGTGACAACATCCCTTCCTTAATTATTTCCGAGTTCGTCTCGAAAAAAAAAAGTTACATTTCGTTTTGGGTTGCGTTCTCTGGCCGGCTCGAATTAATGATACTGCCAAGGTGCAATTCTAAAGTAACTGTCAGAGCATCACAAATCCAGCCCTGATTCAGATGTAGCTATTTTATTTCTGCACTCTAATCAGCAATGCCAAAACATTAATTTGATTTCCTGATACCTGGTTAGAGTCTTACATTCTTGCTAAATTGTTGGGCAAAATAAAGAATACACGGTATTTTTAACTAAAATTTGTTAAATCCTAGATAAAAGTAATTATTTGATTTGCTAATAAGATTTATTTTGTAAGAAGGGAAAATATTTTCAGCCGCGACATAAACACATTTAGTAAAGCTTATTCCGACGAAACATTATTTCACGAATGCAAATTTTTTTTAACTTTATACGTTGTACAACAGGGAATATAGCGAATTTACGAACGTCTGCTTGGAGAAAATTGAACAGATGTATCTCATAATTCTTGAAACACCAAATATTTAACTTAGATATTTCTCACATTTGGTCTAATAACTTGAAAGATTTTTTTATAAATCTTTTGATAACTGGCAAACATTTTTATAACTTATCGTTATATGCCAGTTTATTGGTAGGCTTAGTTTACGTTTGAACAGACTAATGTTTGAAATGTTTTTAAAACATCTAATATAAAGGCGATAATGACTGAGATGAAACCTCCATTTTAAATGTAACGTCAAGATACACAATAAAGTAGTTGTGATTAATTAAAATTATTCTCCATTATTTTAAAACGCGCCCACCATAATGGGTTTTGTTGGCATTTATAAAATAATTTCTCATTAAAATTGGTAACCGACCGTAATGCGACCAGAAGACTTGTGTAGGGTAAAGAGTAACCAAAGTCACTTAAGTGGAAGTTCGATAAAAATTGGTTCTGGTTTGAGTGTTTTTAGTTTTGTGTCTGGATATCTTAGAATATACTCTTAAATTAGAGTTGTGGATGTCGTTTCTCCTCATTTCCGTTAAAATTAATTAACTTAAACCTCTTATTTTTTCAAACTAGTGTATAGGAATAAATTTGTTCTTTACCTTACACAACTCTTTCATTCGCATTAAGGTCGGTTAGCAATTTTAATGACATAATTATTTTATAAATGCCAAAAAAAACCCATTAACGTGGGTAGTTTTTTAAATAATGGAGGTTAATTTTAATTAATTACAACTACTTTATTTTGTAACTTGAAGTTGAATTGAAAATGGAGGCTTCAACCCAGTCATAAGCGCCTTTATATTATATGCAGCTGATCGGCGGGTTTTCTCGGGGATCTCCCGTTTCCCTCGCCCTTGAATTCAGCTGCTGCTACATACTAGCCTCACTTCACCTTAATCGGCTCTCAAGACCTCTCTACTCCACTCTGATTGCAGCCGGGCGTGTAATTTTATAGTATCAGAATTAATATACCTACCAAAATAATTATTATCGAAGTCGCCTAATATATCAAAGTACTCTTTTGGCAGTTAAAAAAGTCCTCTCCAATAAAAATTTTATGTGTAATGCTTAGGGTAAAAGGAGAGTGTCTTCCAAGATTACTACAACCTACTACACAACATGCAGAACTAATGTAGTGCACACACTACAAAAATTGTAAGTTGTACGATTTATACTGCATATGAAATAGGAACTCATAATATTTTGCAACTCTGCAAATTATTTTCTTGCCATTCACTTATTTAAATGTTAAAAATAATCAATTATAAATATTTATATTTAATAAAATTATGAGCGTAATTAAATTTTTGTTGCTTCTGAAATCGCATTTTGCACGAAAACCTTCGTTATTTAGGGCAAACCTAATAATTAATATGACTGAGAATAATAAATTATTTATACAAATAATAAAATAGTTTTTAATTGTTATTTTAATTATGTTTATTTTAGTTATAAAAATGATAACATTGGTAGTTAAAATTTGTGTCCACATTATAACAATAGTATTGTTTGATTACTTTTATTTAAATTGGCTTTGTAAAGTAGGCACATTTAGAAATTCTGGGTAAAAAAATATTTTGTTTTAACATTTTGAACAATTATTTGTCACCTTATTAATGCCATAGTTACAATTTTTGTTCCTGACATATTAATTAAGTAATTAAACCGACCAAATTAGTATAAAAACTTTGCAATGTATTGTTCTTATCTTGACGGTCGTCAAGAGAGACTGTTTTTTTTCCACGAATTTAAATAACTACGTGAAGTGCAAATAACTATTAATTTTAATTGTGGCAGTGTATTCGGGAACCCTTCAAGAAGTGTCCCACCGTGTCACCTTCACAGGAAGCCCCGCAGTCGTTAATAGCTGGCGGGGGAAAAAAAAGAGATAAAACTGGAGAGTGTACGCCTGCAGAACTGTTGGCAATCCTCTTCCCTTTCCAAGAGAAATTACCACAGACAGTTCTGTCACATCTGTGTTCTCGTCCAGGGCAGTTAGAAAACAGCGTTGAATTCTGTTCAAGGAGAACTGTCTCTCTGAAGTGAAGCTCTTTCGACCAACCACGGTTTGCGAAGTTCCTGCTATCATACAGCCAGAAGCCTGGAAACAAGTTGCCAAAATATTTTCGTATAAAACGTACAGGATTGCGAATCTTTTGCTGAACCACAATCAACTTCAAGTTCAGTCACGCCAAATTTTTTTATTTAAGTTCAGAGCAGCCATCTACATTCTTTGAAAAATTATATTCTTAACTTAAGCGATACTTTTTGGGCCAAGTTCAGACTAGCCAATAAGTCTTCAGAAGCTCTCAGAATTGGTGGAATTCTCAGAAAAGGTGATTTCCGTGAAGTTGCTGCCTAGCTAGTGCATCTTTTTGAAAAAAACCCAAAATTACGTACGTAAACAAGTTGTGATCTTGTGAATCCCCAAATTCTGTACATCTAAAATAAAACTTCAGTTCGAGCCAGATACATGTATTAGGCGAGCATATCTTGTGTAGGCTTAAGGGAAACAATTATTAATAATACCCTTGCAAGGGGTCCATTTCCGTTTGTATCACTTCTGTTGTCGGCATCCAGCAAATGTCACATATTCCATTGTTTCTGAGCCGTAAGAAATTTAATTTGGATAAGATGAAACTTAAACAGATTTGTACAATCTGCGCTACTGTAGACAGGAAGTGTCTTGGAATCACTGACTCACTATCACTGCTTAAAAAGTGATTAATTGTTATGTATTTAAAGATAATTTTATTTCTCTAAGTCATTGTGTTTCCTTCCACTCTCTAAACTTAGTAATTATTGTAAGTGTTAAAGCATATAAACTAAATTGTTCAAAAATAAGTTCTTTATGTAGATTCAGTAAACGTAGGCGTCTGTAAATTTTTAATTTATCTCCACGTACCAATATGCGAACTCTAATTAAAACGGTTCTTTGACGATATGTTTTAAAAACGAACCACAGAAAATTGTAATTGGATGGGCGTCCAAATCCTGTGAAACGGTTCACAGTCTTTAGTTTCAGCAGCGATTCACAGCAAGTCTCTGAAAGGTGTCGCGTGATGTTGGAATATTTTATGAAAGTTCGTAATAAATACACCTACTCGAATAGTGCTTATATGCGAAGGGATTTTCGTCATTGAGCAACACAAACCTAGTTTTAGGATTCTTGTGTCGATGTGTGAATCACCTCTACAGATGTCCGGCCCAGGATTGACACGATTTGCAAGATACGTCAATCGCAGGGCCGCATTGATAGAACTGTCTTTATTTTAAAATAATTTCCTTAAATATTTCCGTTAGTTTACTAATTCGAAAGGTATGGAATTTTCTCACGAGGTAATAAACATGTTCTACTTACTCGTGGAAATATAAAGTTTTAATCAAAAATTGAAATAAAGAGTGCAGCGGAAAGGAACATTTTAGGAAACTCTGCCCTAATAAGTAACAAATACAAAATTATACTATTTATTTTAAAGATAATATAAAATTTACTCAGAACCCCGTGATTACATTCTTAAGGTACCACATTCTAAACAATGATTTTAATACATTAACACATGGCTTAGATGTGTTCATAATATTTTTTCTATAAAGGGGACGCCAACTTATTGATCTCCGGTTTCTCTTTGGCTGGCCAGAGCAACCTGCTGACTGCCTACGGACGCTTTGACCCGACATTCAGTTTCAACACAGACGAGGACATTGAGAACCGCCTGTTTGTCCTGCTGCTGGGTTTCTGTGCAAAATAGTTTGCGTCAACTTTGGCGCATCGAACTGGAGAGACGGCCGTTCAAAGCAGAATGTGACGAGAAGTTCTTGTTGCGTTGAAGTGGCGCACCCAGCACGATGCTAGCGCTCTTCTGCTGTCTCAAAGCTACAGGAAGTTTTTCTCTGTTTACATTCATAGTTACTGATACTGATATTTTACATGTTACTATAAGTTGTAAACGGAGCGCTTTTAAAAGCCCTGCTTAAGATCTACTTGCATGCACATTGTGTATTCTTCCGTCATATGCACAATTAACATTGCCACGATCCTGATAATTTTATTCGTGCGTCGGTCAAGTGAATATGAAAAATTATTAGAAAAGTAAATATATTACAAATTTACTAATGCTTGCTCTCGTGAGTATAAAATAACAGAAAGCAAAATAAATAGTTTCAGTGTTCACAAATGTTCATATTTAATTAAACGTTAAGACATGGAACTACTTTCCCTCCACCGTTACCAACTTCAGTGGATGCATGCCAGTCACTGCGCCCGTTAAAGTACATGGAGATAAGGGCAGTGACATTTTTCAGAGGTTGATTTTAAAATTTCTCAATTAATCCTGAATAGTCTATACTATAATTGAAACCTGTGCCCGATGGCGGTTTCAGTGACACTTCACGGCACGCACTTCATTTACTAACTAATATTAGCAACCATACATATTTAATAGCTTGTGAATCTGACGGACAAGTCAAACCTGAGCTGCAAAATAACTCATTTGCAGTTGGTAATACGACTTAATCTAACCAGCGATTCCAAGTTTATAGTGTACAAATCTTACAAAAGAATATTCGAGTTTCATGCGGCGAAGTTCGATTACATATAAGTCAAAAGCTGCAAAAGGAGAAATTATAATGGCTATTCATATCAGAATCCTTCAGTCTTATTTTTTCTGCCCTTACACGTAAAGTTTTAAAGGAGATGAGGGTGAAACGAGGTGAGTATGGAGCAGCGCCCTAATGCGGGGGTGGAGGAAATTGGAGATCCCTGAGAAAATCCGCTGACCAGCGGCATCGTCCGGCATGACTCCCACGTGAGAAAATGCGGGAGCAGACCCGTCGGGAATCAAACCAGCTTCACCTTGGTGGGAGGTGAGTGGTCTGACCGCCACACCACCACGGCCTCCTAAGGGCGTTCAAGGGATGAAAATTATTTTATTAATTTTTAGCATATCGCATATTTTTTAATAGTAAAATGAAATTACAGTCATCAAAAAAGTACAATGATTGAAAATTACTTTTAAAAAACTAAATAAAGGAAAGGTATACACTGGCATCACGCGAGTGAGCGTGTTCTAGTCACGGCATTGCATTGCAGCTGCTCATGGGATTCACGTGCCCTCAAAACACTGAGATAGCCCAGCAAGACAATGCACGGTGCCATCGGCCCAATTTGTGCAGAATTAGTTGGAGCGTTCTGCAGAGTTTCAACGACCGCTGTGGCCACCTCGTTCGCCCGATGTGAGCCCTATCGCGCGTTTATGGGACGTGGTGGGGAGTTCCATTCGCACACAATATCCTGCACCTGCGAACAGCAAGGAGCTGTGGGTAGCTATTCAGACGGCGTGGGTCAACATCTCTCCACAGTTGTTTCTTCTACTTGTGTAATCGCTGCCACTACTAGTTGCTGCACTTTGTCGGGCTAGAAGAGGACCTGCACGATACTAGACTCGTATCCCACAACTTCTGGCATATCAGTGTATATACGTGCATTAGATATTGATTCTCGTTCTCTATTATGCCATGTGCTCGGTGTCAGTAAGTAGGTTTTCGCGTGCAAACTTGGAAGAGCAGCGAGAAAAACTGAGGGAGACTCACGGAAAATACGTATTAATATTTGGCGACAAATTGAATATAGGTCCGAGAAAGTTTCCAGTGCCTTAGTTCTTTGAACAAAGACTTTCATCAAGTAATAAATACCTCGGAATGGCAAGCCGTGTCATGCATTGTCTGGTTGGAAAGGAAATTATTTCCCAGTGGGACAGCACCTATAGAGGAAAATGATGGCGTAAAAGTCTAACCTTTTGAAAAACGAATCTCACAGGTTTAGGAACGAATGTTAGTTAGCTGATGCTGCACCAGCACGCCATCGACGTTAAGAGCACCTCCACCCCAAATCTTTTCACTCACTCACGTCAGCCCCTTGCAAAAGTCAAGGCCACGCGNGGCGGGGCCGCTCCCGGATTTACGCATGTGGGAACCGTGCCGGACGATGCCGATGGTTGGCGGGTTTTCTAGGGGGTCTCCCGTTCCTTCTTCATTCCGGCGCTGCTCCACACTCACCTCACTTCACCCTCATCGGACCTCGACGTTAAGAGCACCTCCACCCCAAATCTTTTCACTCACTCACGTCAGCCCCTTGCAAAAGTCAAGGCCACGCGCCAAGCCTCGCGAAATGAGTTCCAAAAGAAAGGTCGGCTTGGAAGTCGCGCGACGCCAACATCACAGAATGTGCGTCACGATTTGGAATCCTCACGGGCCCGTAAAAACCTCCCGTATAAATTTTTTACTCCTCTTCGCCTCCTTCTTCGCGCCAGCCGCCGCGTATCCGCGGAGATGGGGTCTTCAGAAGAAATGGGGGGCAGGACAACAAGGTGCGAGGCGGGAAGGTAAAGACGGCCGGAATATTTCCGTGGTGAGGCTTCTTTGGAGCCTGGCGAACCTGAGCGGCAGGGATAGAAAACACCGGCACTGCAATGGTTATATCACCTCGCCAGAGAGACGGCCTCAGGAGACTCAGCTTCGGCTCAGACCTTGCGAACAAACTTACTCGACCGAGACTACAACATGTCAAAAACAACCACCCAGAAACGCCTTTTTTTTATTCCGATTTTAGGAAGATATTTTTTCTTTAAAACACTTAAGCTCTTCAGGTTGATATATTTGGAGCTTCCATGAACTGTCATGATACGAAGATCAAACAGAGTTTGTTTACACCAGTCATTGAAAGAAACATATATAATAGGCCTTTAAATGATACATGTGTGAAACCATTTCCGTTTCCCATTTATGACCAAAAATTAAAACAAAGAGAAAAAANAAAATAAAAATAAATAATTTAATTTAGTAGAGATTTTTTTGCCAAAATCAATGCGTTTGTAAAATAATAAAAAAGACCTACCCAAAAAATTTTCTTAGGAGTATCTTTATTCAATTCTCTACTCATATAAAACTAGTACATACACCACTTAAATAAGGCTTATATTAAGAAATAAGAATGCACATCATTATAATGAGGGGAAAGCACGAAAGGTTGCAGGTCTTAGAATATTTAAAATTCATTAAAATTTTAAGACTGTCTTAAATTAATTTTCAAAGGATTGTGAAATGTGAGAGACTTATTAAATTTTTAGATTTGTTAGTATTATTCTACATATCCAGTTTTCATTCCTAATAAAACTGGTTTTTATCCTCAGAGATTAAACTTAACAGGCAAGCGACGCCATTATTCGCAGGAAACTTATTGATTTATATGCTATAATTCTGAAATAATATACAATTACGGTAAAAGTATTTAATATGAAAAATATTTGTTTCATCCTAAAGCCATAATCTTGACGGTTCATACTGGGAGGTTTAAGGAATTGTCAGATAATATCACGTTAAATGATTTTAAAATTTTGCATTTTGACCGAGTAATTTTAAATAGTGTAGCCATTTATTTTCGCGTCCTTAAGCGCCAAATGTCTGTTTTTTTCCACAGATGGTCAGTTACGTAATAAAAAACTCCCTGTTTACGCGCAAACAATATATACAGGACGTTGCTCAGTTCGCGAAGTGAGTTCATGTCAATTATTATTATGTTATACAAATTCTGAACGGACGGAGTCTTGACAGGTGTGACGAACGCTTAGGGCGTTTTAATTGGGTGCATTGTGCGTTTAAAAACGTTCTGACGTATGACTGGCTTGTCATAGTATGGCTACACTGGCTACGCTGAAAGTTCTAAGCTCCCTCTCTAAGGACCGATATACATCTGAAAGAGAAAAATATAGAGACGAGTTTTGAGACGCTTAACACATAAGGTTCTGAGCCTCGACTGGGACGAAACGAGTCGAAGAAGGAGTAGTGACCCTGATAAAACCCACCGGATAACACCAACGTGCTACATTACCACGTGTGAAAATCCTTGCATGACCAGTTCAGAAATCGAACACATTTCTCCATATTGGGAGGTGAGAGGTCTGATTATTTGATCTCCGTTTGGCAGCTAACTTGGGTTGAAGATGCACTAAAGTGTTGTAAGTGACGCAGTATTGTAGTTATCCATTTAGAGGCGTACCCTTCATTTTATTATAATTTAGGTGCACTTACGATTGCTTTAGAAAGCATACTGTACGAAAAGAAACTTCCGCTTAGCAGGACGGTCGCAGTAATTTCACTACTTATAGGCAAAAAAAAATTTCAACCAATTTTTGTAAATGTAATTAACAATTTCGTTATTACTTTTATAAAACNCTACTTATAGGCAAAAAAAAATTTCAACCAATTTTTGTAAATGTAATTAACAATTTCGTTATTACTTTTATAAAACATATGAAGTACTAATTTTTTAACATGCTTATCGTACATAAAAAAATAACTCAAATATTTTCTAACACAGAAACAAAGTAATTATACCTATTGCCCTGCTTGACAAATATATCTTAGCTNCTACTTATAGGCAAAAAAAAATTTCAACCAATTTTTGTAAATGTAATTAACAATTTCGTTATTACTTTTATAAAACGTATGAAGTACTAATTTTTTAACATGCTTATCGTACATAAAATAATAACTCAAATATTTTCTAACACAGAAACAAAGTAATTATACCTATTGCCCTGCTTGACAAATATATCTTAGCTCAATGTGTTAAATGAATAGTTGAAAATAGAACTATCCAAAATCTTGATGACGAAATTGTTAATTTAATCAATTAAAAATTTTAAGAAACATACTGTAGCAAATAATCACATCGTTTTGAAAATAAATACGTTTTTCTTTCACACACATTAATTATTATAAACTGTATTTCTACACCAGGGTCGTTGAATATAAATATAATTACTAATTAATTAATATATATATATATACACCGCTTTGTGGCTTGAAGAAATCATACGTGATGTCATTTCAGACAAAAAAATTTAACTCCACAGCTTTTGCAATATTACATTTATAATCACGATTTTATTTTCATTGAAAATAAACCAAAGCAACCGCAGATATTCAAACAAGGGGAGTGGACAGCCAGCATTTTTGTCCATTTTATGACTTTATTATATTAAGTTACGTTACCGAAACTTGTAATTTTCACAACTAAAAAATATTAAAAATTTTTATTCACCAGTTAAAAATAAATGCAGAACATTTTTCCCCTTGTGAATAATAACTAGCTACTGAATGTTGACGAAGTTCACATAATTTATTTTTTCGGAGTAAATTTACTTTTGCAAGTGAGTTAGTTTTCATTCTAAGTAGGTGCAATATACAGAAAAACTGTGATTATGAAGGTAAGTTTGTGAAACTATGTAATACTAAGTGATTTATTTACTTGGAATGTTTCGTGTTCGTCTAAACCGCACAGTGTTTGACTCAAGCCTCAAATTATGAACCCTTAATGTAAATTCTCTTCTGTATGCATGGATATTCTGCGCTAGTGTGGAGGGCATCGTTCTCCTGCCAGGGTCGGGTCTGTATTCCAGGTCACTCAGTCTCGCGGAGGGGGGGTGGGGGACGAAGGGGTTGGTTTGAGTGGGAGGTTTGTGGTGCGGGAGTTCAGAGGTCGTGGCTCGACCGAAGCACTTAGTCTCTGACATGCAGAAATTAATTATCCGCTGGAGATGTGCTGATGGCGATGTTTATTCTACCCTGCAGCCAACTCCTGAAGCATTCATTTACATGATGATGACAAAGGGTAGCAGGGAGGGGAGGTGGAAATAGACAGAGAGAGAGAGAGAGAGAGAGAAGTAGAGTGAGAGTCTTGTTAGAACTATACAGTAAATGTTGGCCTTGGAGTTAGGGTGACTTCTCAGTTAGCCAGTTAGTAATTAGATTAGTTTTTTATTTTGCACCCTCCTATATGGGCAGTATTTTTAAGCGCGGTGTTAAATAACACGTGAACGTAACTTTTTATAGAGGTTGCTCTCTTTTTAAATGCCATAAAAATTTATAGGCCTTTTTACTTTTGTATTATTAAACGTCTCACGGTTACCACAGGCTTATTAATTACACTGGCCAACAGCCATTATGGTGCCAACGATTTTTCAACTGTTCCTGGGTAAGTTTTGGGTGCAGAATCCAAAATAGCCATTATATTTCGTCTATCAGATCTAGTTTTTGAGATAGGCTATGTTTTCTATTTTTGAAGTAGCTATACGCACATTCATTACTTATCAAATAAAATTTTTCTTTTATACGACTTTCTAGCATGGAGTTTACTTGGACAGTCTCGCTGAAGACTCCAACAGTAGTCGGCCATCATGTGGCTATTCCATCGCCCTTGATATCGATCTTCCATAGTTTTTATGTCCTGATGGAATCTTTCTCCCTTTTCTTCACTACAATTACCTAGGTTAGGATATGTCCATTTGTGTCTATTGCTCCGATTAATACCTTTGATATTTACGAGACAAAAGTAGCAGTCATTGTGATGGTTTCGTGGTTCCCTCCTAATCATTGGTACGCCAAACTTTAGGCACTGTCTCTTTCCCATGGTTCACTGTCGCAAATGTTTAACACATGTTTTACATACAAAATGTGGAGCCCAAGATTTATCCTGGTCTCCAAAATGGAAGCCAACGTACGCCAGATAAGCCTCTTCCACAAAGTGAGAAATACGTTTTCTACTTTCTTTCAAAATGTATTCGCACCATACATAACAAAACACGTTTGGATTATTTATACAGCTACGTCTGCTTGTGGATGCCATGGTTTTAGTTAAGTGTTTTAAGACTAAAGAACGGCTCAAATCAACACGAAATAATAGCACAACTTTACTCACGAAAGCTCAATAACATACTGAGATGGGTAAGGCAGAGGTAGACAGAAGGTAACATGGGCCAAGTGTTAACGAGTGGGGATGAAGCAGGTATAAGCAGATCTGTCGAATCATGGGCAATTCCAGGTATACGGTTCGATTCAAAATGAAGGCGGGCGGGGATTCGTTGTACGGATGTTCTCATGTGCGGAGAATGTGCCCGTGGTGCAAGGGCTTTCTCCAAATTCCCTAGTTTTCTCTTCAATTTCGTTCTGCAGCTGCTACACCTTTTATATAATTTTTTTTGTGTTTATAATGTCCCAAGAAGAGTGTAGAGATGCTGTATTCGGGAGACGGCTGCTGCCCGCAGCAGGACAATGATTCCCACTTCTGAAATTGCTCACTTCTGGATCGCATACAACAGGCGTCATATACTGAATACACCGTTTCAGTCTCCAAACATGAGTCCTATAAAAACATGTGAAATTAACTGGGCAATAGCGCAAGGAAACATCTTATTACAAGTGAAGGCCTTATTCAAACAAAATGGAGACATACCACTTCTGAGGTACCAATACGCATGCTCAGTAAATGCCCAAACGACTAACAGTATTACTTCACAGAAAGGGGATGTTAGCTTTCCTATTCGAATACTCACGACATAAGGGAAATGTTTTATTAACTTTTTCTGATAGGGTTAAACTATCTAATTTTTTTCTGTTTTAAATATTTTTCTACAGATGCTAATTTTTTGTTTATTAATGTTTTCCTGTGTTATATTATAAATATTAACATCTGTAAAGTACCAATATTCGAATACTTATCTCTGTCTCTTTCCGTCAGCAGTTAGAGGTGTTGTTTACTGATATATACGGCTCTCTTCATAATCAACCTCTAAAATGTGGATGTGCCAATACTTTTCGGGGCGACTGTACCTGTAGTTCTGCCGTCGGATCTTCCACGTCGCGTCAAATTTATTTCCGGTCTGTTGCTCGCCCGTCGCAGCGAATCTCTCTCCTTGGGTCGTATTCCCTTATGTCTTCATTGCGCAAAATCCACAAACAAGTTGCCCCGTTGCCTGTCTAGAGGCGCATCTGTGTACGCAATACGTCTTTCTATTTCCGGCCAATATGGCGCATGAAAATACACGTGGTGTAGAGCACAAACGCTTCGTGTACTGACGTCACGATGGCGCGAAATGCTGGCAGGAAGGCGCCACAAGTTAGGCGAGAAGGCTGGAAGAACTTAAACTGTGTCCACAACTAGTGCAAGCATGTACGTGCAAGTTGAAATTCTAAGTTTTCACGAGGGTCAAGCTAAGTTATATTAAAAATGTATAGTCAATTCCTGGTAACTTCAAACTTTTCTGTAGCCCCGCTAAAGTTCTACATCCAGGATATTTTTCCGCATCATCCATAGTAAGCTTAAATAAATCCAGAAAATCACACCAAAGAGACGACAGACTGTATTTTTGTGCACTTAGTTAAAAAAAAATATTTTTCACGAGAAGTATTTCTTGCTAGGTATTATCAGCAGGCCTATTTTATTTCTGATTTTATTCATATCTGTTATAGTCACATATTTATACTGTGTAGATAAATTATACATCAAAGTTAAATTTGGCCCTAATTAATATACTTTTATGTTTACAGAAGCATAACACGCTTGTGGTACATAACATATCTAGGAAACAACGAAACACGTATCACACGAGGTTCGAATATTTTGATTAGAAAAGTTTGAAGACATCGCGAATAGACTACACATCGANCGAAACACGTATCACACGAGGTTCGAATATTTTGATTAGAAAAGTTTGAAGACATCGCGAATAGACTACACATCGACATTTAATCACGTAAATTATGGTTTAGGCATGAGGAGTTTGTTTACATGCTGTGTGGTTTCTTTCATATTTTCAATCGACATGGCGAATAAAGAGCACGGTTGTAAGTCAAGTATGTTTTTTAGTAACGGAACACCATCGCAGGAGTTTTTTTTAGCAACTGCGTTACATAATGCGGGTGCCAAAAAATGCCATTGAAGTCTTTTTTGCCATCAAACTTATCCGGAGCTGCAGCAAATATGCTTAACCGATTCAGTACTGAGCACTGCATCTAAGAAGTGAACTCTTAAACAATACGAAAATATGGAATAATGAGCAAGAACAGACTTAAAAAAAAAATACTTTTTGCAAGAATGGCGGTATATTAATACTGAAATAACCATGTTCCGTGCTAAAAAGACCAAGGGAGGCCACACACAAGAGAGAACGCCATGCTATCGCTTCGCCCCTTTAGCAGAAATTCCTCANCGAAACACGTATCACATGAGGTTCGAATATTTTGATTAGAAAAGTTTGAAGACATCGCGAATAGACTACACATCGATATTTAATCACGCAAATTATGGTTTAGGCATGAGGAGTTTGTTTACATGCTGTGTGGTTTCTTTCATATTTTCAATCGACATGGCGAATAAAGAGCACGGTTGTAAGTCAAGTATGGTTTAAGTAACGGAACACCATTGAAGTCTTTTTTGCCATCAAACTTATCCGGAGCTGCAGCAAATATGCTTAACCGACTCAGTACTGAGCACTGCATCTGAGGAGTGAACTCTTAAACAATACGAAAGTATGGAATAATCAGCAAGACCAGACTTAAAAAAAAAATACTTTTTGCAAGAATGGCGGTATATTAATACTGAAATAACCATGTTCCGTGATAAAAAGACCAAGGGAGGCCACACACAAGAGAGAACGCCATGCTATCGCTTCGCCCCTTTAGCAGAAATTCCTCATTTTCCTGTCATAATTTCTGTTTCAGAGCTATTATTGGAAATGTTTTAATATAGAAGATTTACAATTTACTTGTTGTTTAATACTTTTGTATCTAATTTGTACTGTGTGTTGTTTCCTTCTTGCAAAGAGGCAAGAAATTATTGATAAAATATAGATGTGTTTTCGGTATTTCACAACTAGCAGACAACACTGAATTAAAATTCAACACGTAAATATTAAACAACTCGTAAAATGTACATTTATTTAATCGTAAATTGTCAGTAATTACTATTAATCTGAAATTATGAAACAAAAACGGAAAACTACAGCAAAAAAGAGGCGAAGCCGAGTTTTAATAAATGACAAATGTGTTCTTTACTTTGTGGAAATTGTATATTGTTTTGTTGTTGAATGATTGCGTTTTTCAGCCTCAGATGCATATTTCGATACGTATTAATTTACGTTACAACATGCAGTGTTTGCTCGTATTTGTTGGCATGTATTTAAACTTTGATGAATAAATATTAATCTGCCACAAACGCATGCACCTTATTGTTTTCTTAACAGTATGAATTTGTAATCTTTCTCTCCTAGCTAAAATGTATGAACACTTATGTCCACAACTGTAGTTGGTCAGGTTTATTCTGCTCAAGAAAACCATACACCTATAACGTTTCAATTTACTATACAGCCGTGCGACATAACACACAGTGTTGCATGGCTGCACTACTATACAATACAGCTAACTGTTNTCAATTTACTATACAGCCGTGCGACATAACACACAGTGTTGCATGGCTGCACTACTATACAATACAGCTAACTGTTATAAGAAACGATACACAGAAAGGAAAATTTATCTTTTACAGTAAAACTATACGTTTTAATCTGTCCAGGCCTCCTAACATGGTGCAGAGCTAAAGTCGTATTTCCGTCTTTTNTACAGTAAAACTATACGTTTTAATCTGTCCAGGCCTCCTAACATGGTGCAGAGCTAAAGTCGTATTTCCGTCTTTTGTAATCTTAAAAAAAATTTTTTAAACGGTATCCGCTTACGAACAGCATTTAAGAAACATCTAACATCGTAATGATGGTTTCCGTATTTTTATTTCAGTCTGTAATGTGTACTCCGTTTCTGACAATTTAAAAGTGTTGATACGAGTTTTTCACAATCATTTTAGATACAAAACTTTCTGTACACTAAGCTTAACGTAGTATAGGGACTTGTGGCACACCCTTGCATTTATTATTGCATTGTATAATGATAGGTTTGCCACTGGAAGTCCTATAGAGGCGAGTCGACGACAGATAGCAGTTCCAAGGCTTGCGCGCAAAGGCGATCAGACTTTCGATGCGCGTTCCTATCTCGCCCTTGGTGCTTCCAAAATCCAAAGTCCCGTACACGCTAAATATCTCAGAGTCAGACTAGACCCCTGAAATAGAATTACTCCATTATAAATACGCGGTAGAGTATACAAAATGTGGAAGTTGGAAAAATAATTTACAATATTTTTTCTTGAATTTTTGTTTGTAACCATATATTTCTGTAATCGAACTGCTTCTTCCTACGGCATTGTATTTCATTACCTGTTACTGAAACGTGAATGGAATCTCTCGGATCATCGATGCATTTCATAATGTCAACATCTCTTTCCTCTTGAGCAATACACGTTGGAAGGATGAAACTTATATTTCGCTGATTTCTCTAGTGTAACTCGTTATCCCGTTACGCTTCACGTCGAACGCGAGCTATGTTTACATTTCGGAGTGGCGTTGTTTCTCCACAGCCGTGCTTTGTCTTCTCGAACCGCTCCTCCCGGCAACCACTCAGAAATTTAGCGAGTAATCCAATACGCAAGAAGATACCCCCCTCCACCCTTCTCCACGTCAACCGTCCTGCACTCCGACGAGACCGCGAGAGACGGAATTAAAGCGTCCTCCTGTAGTCGGTAAACAAGCCCTTAATTTCCGCTCCCCCTCCTCGACGACCCCCTTGAAAAACCCGAAGACTCCTCAAGGGCGGGCGTCTCCCTTAACGAACAGTTGATTGAGTCCCGGCGCTATTCGCATTCTCCGTCGACAGCCCCCCCCNAAAGAGAAGACTGGAGTTAACGTCGTTAGGAGTCAAGTGGTCTAATGAAGCGCCCGCCCGCCGAGTTTACCCTCGGCAGGCCATGTTTACCACAGCTTCGCCGATAGACGCCTCCCCACGCCCTCTTCCAGGGCTGTTGTTGTCGCCAACAGCGGCGCTCTCCACGTGCGCGTGTGTATTGTGTGAGAAAGCGCCAACAAATATTCAATTAAACATACAAACATACAAGGTGGTCCGTGACGATATGGCCTCACTGAAGGAGCTTACTACTCAGCTCAATAGGAGTAAAAGTGACATATCAACATTGGCTGTAATCACAATAATTTAGGATTCATAGTAGGATGAATATTCAGAGAAATGAACGTAACTTTGACTACTTGGAAACTACTAACACGCACGTGGTGGTAACGATGCATTGTTTACTACATGCAATGGTAGGTGACGTACATTTTAGTGCTTCAGATGGCAATCAGCTCTCACAGGAGATGCTAAAACACGCCACCTCAGGCGTCAGCGCATTCCACTTCACGCATGCGTACTGCGAACTATACTACATATATATTACATTCGTTTACTTCTATTGACCCGATTGATGAGCTCTTTCAGTTAGGAAATATCGTCACGAATATTTCTGTATACAGTTCATTCATTGTTACTTCCAATTTTTCTGAAGCCCTGCTTAAGTTCTAATTTCCAGGATATTCCTCCGCCTCATGAAAACAAAGCTTATACGAGTAAANCATGAAAACAAAGCTTAACCGAGTAAAGAAAATTACACCAAAGGGACAAGGCACCACATTTGTGCGCACTCAGTGTAATAATATTTCCCATAGGAACTATTTCTTTCTAGGCCTTAGCAGCACACCTATTTTGTATATGTTTTTATTCACATTAATATTATAAATGGAATGTTAAATTATATATAAATATTAGTTAAGGTTCAATGTTACTTAAAAAGAATAAAACGCTTGTGATGCATGACATATTTAGGAAACAACCAAAGACGTCACACATGGAGTGATTTTTCAAAGGTTTGATACAAAAAGTGTGAAGAAACCGCGAATATACTATAGGCAAAATTCACGTAATTATTCAACGACGGACTAAGAGTAGCTAGAAAACGAGAGAGTTGGGACAGGCTGCAGGTTTCCGACGCTCGGATGGGCATGGCATCTGGCAGAGGACCAGAGGTGACCTTGACTTTGACCTAAATATTTTACCTTGACCTCAAATGTCTCGTTTTCTCGGAAAACTCACAATATTTCCAGAATTTCCTTCATAATTTCCCGAATTTTCCTCTAAATCTGAAAACATGACCTTAATCTTTGACATTGATCTTTACCTTTGTGGGGATCTGATGCACAGGTTGCAGTCTTTGGAGCCTCGGAGCCATCCACCATATTGGATTGCATCACAGCCGCCATTTTNACATATTTAGGAAACAACCAAAGACGTCACACATGGAGTGATTTTTCAAAGGTTTGATACAAAAAGTGTGAAGAAACCGCGAATATACTATAGGCAAAATTCACGTAATTTTTCAACGACGGACTAAGAGTAGCTAGAAAACGAGAGAGTTGGGACAGGCTGCAGGTTTCGGACGCTCGGATGGGCATGGCATCTGGCAGAGGACCAGAGGTGACCTTGACTTTGACCTAAATATTTTACCTTGACCTCAAATGTCTCGTTTTCCCGGAAAACTCAAAATATTTCCAGAATTTCCTTCATAATTTCCCGAATTTTCCTCTAAATCTGAAAACATGACCTTAATCTTTGACATTGATCTTGACCTTTGTGGGGATCTGATGCACAGGTTGCAGTCTTTGGAGCCTCGGAGCCATCCACCATATTGGATTGCATCACAGCCGCCATTTTGTTTCTAGAATTTTCCAATTCATGCTCTGTCATTCCACGCCAAGATCTTGTTTCTAGAATTTTCCAGTTAATGCTCTGTCATTCCATGCTACCACCTTGTTTCAGGAATTATCCATTTCGTGCTCTCTCATTCCACCTCGACATCTTGTTTCTAGACGTGGCATGATATGCCAGAACAGGTTTAAATGGCATAAAATATATATGGGAAATATTATTTTCTCAAATGTTTTAGGGATGGGTATATCTATAAAAGATGTATGTGTTTATTATGTTAACTCCTGCAGCAGGCATGTTAACAATAACTTTTAATTTTTTTATAATTATAACCTGTGCTCTGAATTTTTTATTTATTATTAACATTAATTAGAAACACTACAGTAACGTGTATTCAAGAGATAATGAAATATATAATAAGTGTGAGATGATAACACATGTCGGGAAGGATGGTTCCCTCATAAGATGGATCATATCAGCAATGAGATGTTTCATATGCATAACCATGCAAAGTACTCTTTTATTTTAGTTACTACAAACATTTTCTTTATACTTGTATGCATAAATAATAGAAAATAAATAAGTTTTTTTTCTCTGTAGGATAGAAAATGATCCAGCAACAGAGTGCTTTGCATACATTAAAAGTGCATGTCTACAACCTGTGGCGAGCATTACCTTTAGCTTCCTGTATTTCTGTCAAAACAACGCATTCCAATGACACCTTTAACAAGGAAGTAGGAACAAGTGCTTGCCTACACACTGCTGTGATCAATCCTAAATTTATATTTTATTTATAAACATACCAAATACTCTGATATTTTCATTTAGGCTGCCCAAATAAGAAATAGTGTTATCATTAATTTTCCAAGCTCTTGTAAGAAAGTTTTTTTTTATTCACTTACATGTGAATAATTGTCAGTAAACAAGTTATTTTACTTGTCTGTGTATGAATAAAAAACCTAGGTATCATCCCAGACGACGAAAATATCCTCAGAGTCACGTATGCCCTAAGTCAACTTATAAGCATAGTTGGCTGTCATTTCCGAACTGTTTAAGGTATAGTCATCAAATTCATAACGTAGGCTTCAATCCTGATGACGAATAGTGCGGTCGGGTCAAGTATGCCCTAAGTCATTGAATAAGAATAGTTGGCCACCATTTACGAACTTTTCAAGATATAGCCACCAAATTCATATCACAGGCATCGTCCACAACAACGATCAGGTTGGCAGGATAATTATGCCATAAGCCCTCTTATATGCAGATTTGACCACCATTTCCCGACTGAGCCACCAGGACATGGGTGCCAGTAAAGGTCAAAATGATGTATATATAAAAAATAACCTTATATTACATGTCCAGAATAAACAGAAGTTTTTAGATTAACAAATATTTGCCTTGAAAACATTACTTCTTTAAAAATCATATTACATTTTCAAATTAAAATATTTTACTAAAACATCTCTACAGGTTGTTTACGGGTAACTATGCACTTTTGAAAGCCCTGATTAAGATATACATGTATGCACATTATGTATCTTTCCGCCATATGTAAATTTAACATGGCCTAATAACTTTATTCATGCTTGGGTAAAGTGAAAGTCTAAAATTATTAGAAAATAATTTTTTTTACGAATTTACGAATATATTTTTTTGTCAGTGAAGAGATGAATTCGATTATTGATTAACTCAGAGCTAGAAACTTTATTGAATGAAATATTATGTATATGTGTGTGGTTTTTGTTAATTAAATAGCAAGTGTAATGACCTCATAGAGCGTGGCCTCGAACAAGTGAGTGTGTTTCAAGTCAAGCTAGATATTAACAGGGCAGCGAGGCCATTTTCTGTGTAGGAAGAATATGGAAAAATAAAATGTTAGAATTGTAGTGAATGCTCTGTAACAAATGGGAAACCTCGGTTAACAAAGGTTTGATGGTAAGATATGAATCAAAATACTAATATTTTTACTATCATCTGTACCCAGAGGTTAATTTGGTTGCATGGAGGTTGAGTTGGAATACTTCAAAGGAGGCAAAAGTTTTCTGTGTGTGCTATTACTTTCTTTTGTTTATGAAATGCTTTTTATTGCAAAATTATGCATGTTGCTGTAAATAAAAATCGTGTGTATTGGAAAAGAAAAAACCAATAGTAACAGCCGTAAATCGAAAAAAATAAATACATTTTCAATAATAAATGGTTTCGTGATAAATGGTTTTGTGATATCGTATGCTCGTATGAACCCCTAGTAGGGCCTATGCATGACCATTTTCTGTAACCGATGAAACATTTTATGTTAAATATATATGTACGTGTGTGTTTGTCTGGTTGTAAATACAAATTACAACTGTTTAACAGTATTGGCTTTTAATTACAATAACATTTTCGTATATATGTAACCAAAAATTGATAACTACAAAAATTTCGAAATAAATTTTTGTATACCTGCAAAGCGAATAATAAGTATACTTGCAAAGTAAATCATCAAGACGTATATGGAAACTGAATAATATATATAATAAAAGTTAATATTATCATGTGTTTTTGGTAGAAAACAGCATATCTGCCTGTAATAATTATAAATGTGGAACTCCGCAAATGAAAAATAAATGAATGTGACAAACAAATAAATTATAGTAGATTTTAAAATGAATTTACTGAGCAGTTGGTCTGTAGAAGAGTTGAATTGGAATACTTGAAAGGATTCTACTAATTCCGGCTATCTCCTCTGGATATTACGTTAACAAATAAGTACATTGCATACAATACTAATATTAAAATGAATCCAATTGCAGTAGTTTGAACTGGGAAATGTGTATGGCAAGTATCGTTAAGTTATTTTTTTTAACTGAAATTATTTCATGTAATGATGCGAACTGGGGAAGTTTGATAATTTGTTCTAATGTGTATATTTAAGGCGTCTTTTGACCAGTTAATATTTGCAGTAATAATAATGAAACAAGACGCTTATGCACTCGGATTGGATGCGTAGGTAATGGAAAGCAGGACACACTGAAAACCAATACTGATGCGTGTACAAAGCACTATTGCCGTAGACTTGGCTGTTATGTCGGGAAGCTATGTTGAAGCTGCATCTTGAGGAGTGTTCTTCTCGGCGTGGTTTCACAAGCATACTCAGTTCAATGGGTTGCCAAGCGTTATACAGAGTGGTTCAGTAAAAGTGGGTGGAAATGAAACTAGGAATAGGGGCCGCGCCACGGAATTTGTTTGAGTTTGGGAGCGTGTGGCCCGTGGGGCTAGCTAAAGGAGGCATGACCGTTAAGATGTGGGCGACCCATGATGCGTGTGTGGTTCACCTATCGTTCGCAGAAAATTAAGTAAAATAGGTCTAAGTTTTGGTATTTACTACGAGTGTCATGTTTAAGTTTATGGCAAATAAAGTTTGTGTTTTCTTATATATGCACATAAAACCAGGAATTGGCATATTAGCAAAATTTCAAGTTCGTAAATATTTCAGTTTTTCGCTGACCGTTGCGTGGATGAAGTCACACGGTTTATGGCAATGCAAAAAGTATAACACAAGCAGAGTTTTTAAAAGTGCTCAGTTAACTGCCAACAAACTATAGTTCNGCAGTCTTTGGAGCCTCGGAGCCATCCACCATATTGGATTGCATCACAGCCGCCATTTTGTTTCTAGAATTTTCCAGTTCATGCTCTGTAATTCCATGCTACCACATTGTTTCAAAAATGATCCAGTTCGTGCTCTCTCATTCCACCTCGACATCTTGTTTCTAGACGTGGCATGGGTGCCAGCACAGGTTTAAATGATGTATACATAAAATATATATGGAAAATATTATTTTCCCAAATGTTATAGGAGTGGGTATATCCATACAAAATGTATGTGTTTATTATGTTAACTCCTGCAGCAGGCATGTTGACAAGGACTTTAAATTTTTTTATAATTATAGCCTGAGCTCTTATTTTTTTTATTTATTATTAACATTAATTAGAAACACTACAGACATGTGTATTCAAGAGATAATGAAATATATAATAAGTGTGAGATGACAACTCATGTCGGGAAGAGTGGTTCACTCATAAGATGGATCATATCAGCAATGAGATGTTTAATATGCATAAACATGCAGAGTACTCTTTTATTTTAATTAGTACAACATTTTCTATGCATAAATAAAATAAAAAAAATTAGTTTTTTTTTCTCTGTAGGATAGAAAACGATCCAGCAACAGAGTGCTTTGAACACATTAAAAGTGCATGCCTACACCCTGTGGCGAACATTACCTTTAGCTTCCAGTATTTCTGTCAAAACAACACATTCCAATGACACCTTTAACCAGAAAGTAGGAACAAGTGCTTGCCTACACACTGCTGTGATCAATCCTAACTTTATATTTTATTTATAAACATACCAAATACTCTGATATTTTCATTTAGACTGCCGAAATAAGAAATAGTGTTATCATTTATTTTCCAAGCTTTTGTAAGAAAGTTTTTTTTTATTCACTTACATGTGAATAATTGTCAGTAAACAAGTTATTTTACTTGTCTGTGTATGAATAAAAAACCTAGGTATCATCCCAGACGACGAAAATATCCTCAGAGTCACGTATGCCCTAAGTCAACTTATAAGCATAGTTGGCTGTCATTTCCGAACTGTTTAAGGTATAGTCATCAAATTCATATCACAGGCATCGTCCACAACAACGATCAGGTTGGCAGGATAATTATGCCATAAGCCCTCTTATATGCAGATTTCACCACCATTTCCCGACTGAGCCACCAGGACATGGGTGCCAGTAAAGGTCAAAATGATGTATATATAAAAAATAACCTTATATTACATGTCCAGAATAAACAGAAGTTTTTAGATTAACAAATATTTGCCTTGAAAACATTACTTCTTTAAAAATCATATTACATTTTCAAATTAAAATATTTTACTAAAACATCTCTACACGTTGTTCACGGGTAACTATGCACTTTTGATAGCCCTGATTAAGATATACATGTATGCACATTATGTATCTTTCCGCCATATGTAAATTTAACATGGCCTAATAACTTTATTCATGCTTGGGTAAAGTGAAAGTCTAAAATTATTAGAAAATAATTTTTTTTACGAATTTAAGAATATATTTTTTTGTCAGTGAAGAGATGAATTCGATTATTGATTAACTCAGAGCTAGAAACTTTATTGAATGAAATATTATGTATATGTGTGTGGTTTTTGTTAATTAAATAGCAAGTGTAATGACCTCATAGGGCGTGGCCTCGAACAAGTGAGTGTGTTTCAAGTCAAGCTAGATATTAACAGGGCAGCGAGGCCATTTTCTGTGTAGGAAGAATATGGAAAAATAAAATGTTAGAATTGTAGTGAATGCTCTGTAATAAATGGGAAACCTCGGTTAACAAAGGTTTGATGGTAAGATATGAATCAAAATACTAAAATTTTTACTATCATCTGTACCCAGAGGTTAATTTGGTTGCATGGAGGTTGAGTTGGAATACTTCAAAGGAGGCAAAAGTTTTCTGTGTGTGCTATTACTTTCTTTTGTTTATGAAATGCTTTTTATTGCAAAATTATGCATGTTGCTGTAAATAAAAATCGTGTGTATTGGAAAAGAAAAAACCAATAGTACAGCCGTAAATCGAAAAAAATAAATACATTTTCAATAATAAATGGTTTCGTGATAAATGGTTTTGTGATATCGTCTGCTCGTATGAACCCCTAGTAGGGCCTATGCATGACCATTTTCTGTAACCGATTAAATATTTCATGTAAAAATATATATATATGTACGTGTGTGTTTGTCTGGTTGTAAATACAAATTACAACTGTTTAACAGTATTGGCTTTTAATTACAATAACATTTCCGTATATATGTAACCAAAAAT
>NQII01000978.1:620115-724706 GCA_002778355.1 Clitarchus hookeri | reverse complement strand
GGGGGGGGGGGTTGGGGGGGTGACGCGTTATCCCCACGAGATTCAAATAAAGTCTGAAGCGACGCCCGCGGCGGAAATGATAAACCAATTTCGTTTAATGGGTTTGTGAGTGCTGCGGTGGACACCTACCCACGCAGGCGGGACGGGCAGATGGGATATATGGCAGGATGCGCATATTAGTTGCGCTGTAAGCAATTTTTGCGTCCCAACACAGAACGTCTATTTTAACAATAGGTCTGACGAAACAATATTGTCTTCAAGAGTTCGTAGTCCTGAAACGTTTTTGTTTCATTCGTTTCTAGCGCTTTTACGCGTATCTCAGTAAATAAATATCCTGTGAATACAACTTTTTGCCAGGAAAAAAAAAGTTTCATCGAAGACTGTATCATTTTTCTTTTATCATAGTGAGTGCATTCAAACAGGAAAATACCATGATAATGCTAAAACATAGCTTTTTTTAGGGCTTATCTACGGAGTTTTCTTAATAGGTAGGAGAATAGTATGCATGACCATAGGGCGTAATTTAACCTGCGGGCTTTCATCGCGTGTAATGAAGTCCCATGGTTACATATATAATTTTCGTATTACACCGCACTGACGGAAACACTGCTTGCAATTGCACGTAGGAGTGATGAGGCGCTGGGCGTGCGTTTCATTTTCGCCCGTATCGCTACTTTTCTTCTGTACCTTGAATGCGTAATAAAGGCTCCCATGACCAAGTAATATTAACTTTGAGTTATCTAAACTATAATGTAAATATTTTTTGAAATTCTATTACACATCCACTTACCGGATGTTAAGTAGCATATTCAACTTTCATTTTGTAACAACGTCAAAACTGGTTGAACACACCACTTTAAATATTGAGTGTAAACACTTCCCGATCAAAGTTCGGAAATTAATCTCCTCGAATAGAAGTTTCGTACGCAGGAAGGTGACACTGGAAACCGCATTTATCTGAATTTATAACAAAAATAGACTTATTCATAGCAACTGCGAATCAAACAAAGCCTTTTTCTGTGACGAAGAGAATATAAATTCTTCCATACAAACAAACACAAACTATGCACAGACTCCACCCAAGGTTCAACGCTACACATTAGTACAAACATAAGTTGAGTTAAAGATTTTACACGAATGCCAACAAAAGTTTGAAACCTTAGAGTTAAGTGAATTGACGTATTACATTCCACAGAGTCGTATTTTACAGAAGTAGTGAACAGCGAGCGAGTGAAGAGATATGGGCGGCTCTGAACATCAAGGTCTTGAGAGCCGAAGTAGTGAACAGAATAACAATAATCATCACGTGGTTTTGTTCGCAGGAAAGTGTCCAATTTCGTTTGCAGCTGTCTTGTACAAGTCGGTTTTTGCTTCAGATTAAGACGTTAAAAAATAACCTTGCTGTGTATAGTCTATTCGTGTTTTCTTCAATCTTTTGGTATCAAACCTTTGAAAAATCACCCCATATATGACGTATTTGGTTGTTTCCTAAATATGCCATGTATTGCAGGCGTTTTATACTTCCCTTAACATGGAAATATTTTATCCTTAGCTAGATCAAACCTTTTACTTATATTTTATACGTATAAATTATAATGCTTCATTTATAATGAATATGAACAAAAGCAGGGAAAAAATAGGTGTGTCAGTAATGCCTGGTAATAAATTGTTCTCATGCAAATATTACTTAACAGACTCTGCACGAATGTGGTGAGTTGTCCCTTCGGTGTAATTTTCTAGACTTGGTTTAAGCTTTGTTCACGTGAGTTGAAGGAATATCCTGAAAGTAGGACGTCAGCAGGGCTTCAGAAAAGTCGGAAGTAACCGTGAACGGACTATATATACTACGCTTCTATTCTGAGAGATCACTTTCAGAGTTTTGATCCAGAAGTGGTTTTCCTCCTCAGAAAACATTTAGTGCTTTAGCTCGGGATAAGTTATTTCTAAGTATCCTAGCTGTTGATATTGACCCCCTCTCGAGTCAAAATCCAGAGGTAGCATGTGAACGTGCTTATAAGACAACCCCTACGAGGCCTATCGGTAGGGGTAGAAACATTTCGCGGATTCATTTCGGAACAAGATGGAAGTCAAACACACATACAGTGAAATCACCTTTGTGACTGGATCACCGTTTATTAAACACGCCCTGGACGCCTCTGAGCCAATAGCAGACTTACAAGGGAACACGTGGCGAATCCCATACTGCCAGGTGTGGTGCAACACTGGCTACTCTCTGGAGCCGCAGCCAATGAACACGCAGCTGAGGCTTGAGTATACACAGAACTGTGGAGTCTAGCCTACAGGTCACTGAACTCGAGACATTTTCCTATCCCTACGTATAGGTCGCAAATCCTTCTGCACTNACATTTTCCTATCCCTACGTATAGGTCGCAAATCCTTCTGCACTCTATCCGCACCTTGGACGCACTGCCTTAAGGGGAAGCATAGCAAACAATAATCAACGCCATGACGTCACATCCGGCCACAAGGAAACATCGCGACGGCGATGGAAGATAGCATAAACATGCGTCGCGTATGTTCTGTTTCATCTGAATTTTAAGGGATGACTATAAGATATTAGTACAGCGTTCTGTTCAGAGAAGATACAGCACTGTCGATATCGATTAAAACCCTGTTTTAAAGAAGAATAAATCTCGTAAACTGACTTCGGCACTTTTCAATGACCACATTTTCGTTCCAATAACAAAATTTATGAATGGGTAACAATATATAGACTTCCATTTCTGTCACGAAAAAGATTAACAATAAAATATTTTGTAGTGTTTTTTAATAGAATATACACAACTGCTTACAGTGGGACCCACGTGGCACTAGTCTTTTGGCAACAGCTTACTGTGTGCGGCCTGCTAGAAGACATTATCCAATGTCTCTATTCTGTTGAACTCTTGTATTCGTCTACGTGGGCATGTTTGTGCAGTGATGTGACTGTGAAGAAAAGGGTTTGTTACGCTTTTGGCACATAAAGGACGTTAAATTAACGTATTTAGGATACAAACACAAAACCTATCACTTGTGAACACTGCTATGTGAGATCCTAGAGTGCAACAAATCGGCTGAATTGGTGAAAATTAAGTAGCCTAAATGTTTAGCAATGTTTGGTAAATTTCATGTTAAGAAAGCGTCAAGATAACATAGGTATATAAATTTTATTTATCTACTGGTTGATATTATTCTATAAATTTGTTGAGGTATGCACACTGTATGTTTGTTTTAAATTATTATTTAGAGAAACGAATTTATAACAGTAGTAGAAAATCTAAAAGTCTGGGTCAAGGGGATGGAGTATCGGAGCATCGGAGATGTCCATGCTCTGACATTCCGGTTCCCTGGCGGCCATTTGGTTGGCCTTGTTTGATGTCGTTGACCTTGACATTGACCTTTTACCTTGACCCGATTACCTTTGACCTTGACACCCGAGGGGAATTTTGGTGTTGGTGTGGAGAGGGGAGAAAGGGAGTTCAAACGAATACGAGCAATTGGGAAATTAAATTTAATGGAAGGAGGAGTGGAGGGGATCAGTCATCTGCTTGAAATTGTGCTTGGAGAACTTCGAGAAATGTAAATTTTTAAAAAATAATTTTTAATATTAATTTTTAAATTTTTTAAAATTTAGTACTATAATTTTTANAAAAAAAAAGTTTCATCGAAGACTGTATCATTTTTCTTTTATCATAGTGAGTGCATTCAAACAGGAAAATACCATGATAATGCTAAAACATAGCTTTTTTTAGGGCTTATCTACGGAGTTTTCTTAATAGGTAGGAGAATAGTATGCATGACCATAGGGCGTAATTTAACCTGCGGGCTTTCATCGCGTGTAATGAAGTCCCATGGTTACATATATAATTTTCGTATTACACCGCACTGACGGAAACACTGCTTGCAATTGCACGTAGGAGTGATGAGGCGCTGGGCGTGCGTTTCATTTTCGCCCGTATCGCTACTTTTCTTCTGTACCTTGAATGCGTAATAAAGGCTCCCATGACCAAGTAATATTAACTTTGAGTTATCTAAACTATAATGTAAATATTTTTTGAAATTCTATTACACATCCACTTACCGGATGTTAAGTAGCATATTCAACTTTCATTTTGTAACAACGTCAAAACTGGTTGAACACACCACTTTAAATATTGAGTGTAAACACTTCCCGATCAAAGTTCGGAAATTAATCTCCTCGAATAGAAGTTTCGTACGCAGGAAGGTGACACTGGAAACCGCATTTATCTGAATTTATAACAAAAATAGACTTATTCATAGCAACTGCGAATCAAACAAAGCCTTTTTCTGTGACGAAGAGAATATAAATTCTTCCATNAAAATAGACTTATTCATAGCAACTGCGAATCAAACAAAGCCTTTTTCTGTGACGAAGAGAATATAAATTCTTCCATGCAGACAAACACAAACTATGCACAGACTCCACCCAAGGTTCCACGCTACACATTAGTACAAACATAAGTTGAGTTAAAGATTTTACACGAATGCCAACAAAAGTTTGAAACCTTAGAGTTAAGTAAATTGACGTATTACATTCCACAGAGTCGTATTTTACAGAAGTAGTGAACAGCGAGCGAGTGAAGAGATTTGGGCGGCTCTGAACATCAAGGTCTTGAGAGCCGAAGTAGTGAACAGAATAACAATAATCATCACGTGGTTTTGTTCGCAGGAAAGTGTCCAATTTCGTTTGCAGCTGTCTTGTACAAGTCGGTTTTTGCTTCAGATTAAGACGTTAAAAAATAACCTTGCTGTGTATAGTCTATTCGTGTTTTCTTCAATCTTTTGGTATCAAACCTTTGAAAAATCACCCCATGTATGGCGTATTTGGATGTTTCCTAGATATGCCATGTATTGCAGGCGTTTTATACTTCCCTTAACATGGAAATATTTTATCCTTAGCTAGATCAAACCTTTTACTTATATTTTATACGTATAAATTATAATGTTTCATTTATAATGAATATGAACAAAAGCAGGGAAAAAATAGGTGTGTCAGCAATGCCTAGTAATAAATTGTTCTCATGCAAATATTACTTAACAGACTGTGCACGAATGTGGTGAGTTGTCCCTTCGGTGTAATTTTCTAGACTTGGTTTAAGCTTTGTTCACGTGAGTTGAAGGAATATCCTGAAAGTAGGACGTCAGCAGGGCTTCAGAAAAGTCAGAAGTAACCGTGAACGGACTATATATACTACGCTTCTATTCTGAGAGATCACTTTCAGAGTTTTGATCGAGAAGTGGTTTTCCTCCTCAGAAAACATTTAGTGCTTTAACTCGGGATAAGTTATTTCTAAGTATCCTAGCTGTTGATATTGACCCCCCCCCCTCGAGTCAAAATCCAGAGGTAGCATGTGAACGTGCTTATAAGACAACCCCTACGAGGCCTATCGGTAGGGGTAGAAACATTTCGCGGATTCATTTCGGAACAAGATGGAAGTCAAACACACATACAGTGAAATCACCTTTGTGACTGGATCACCGTTTATTAAACACGCCCTGGACGCCTCTGAGCCAATAGCAGACTTACAAGGGAACACGTGGCGAATCCCATACTGCCAGGTGTGGTGCAACACTGGCTACTCTCTGGAGCCACAGCCAATGAACACGCAGCTGAGGCTTGAGTATACACAGAACTGTGGAGTCTAGCCTACAGGTCACTGAACTCGAGAAATTTTCCTATCCCTACATATAGGTCGCAAATCCTTCTGCACTTTATCCGCACCTTGGACGCACTGCCTTAAGGGGAAGCATAGTAAACAGTATTCAACGCCACAAAGTCACATCCGGCCACAAGGAAACATCGCGACGGCGATGGAAGATAGCATAAACATGCGTCGCGTATGTTCTGTTTTCATCTGAATTTTAAGGGATGACTATAAGATATTAGTACAGCGATCTGTTCAGAGAAGATACAGCACTGTCGATATAGATTAAAACCCTGTTTTAAAGAAGAATAAATCTCGTAAACTGACTTCGGCACTTTTCAATGACAACATTTACGTTCCAATAACAACATTTATGAATGGGGAACAAAATATAGACTTTAATTTCTGTCACGAAAAAGATTAACCAAAAAATATTTTGTAGTTTTTTTTTTAAATAGAATATACACAACTGCTTACAGTGGGACCCACGTGACACTAGTCGTTTGGCAACAGCTTGCCGTGTGCGGCCTGCTGGAAGTACATTATCCAATGTCTCTATTCTGTTGAACTCTTGTATTCGTCTACGTGGGCATGTTTGTGCAGTGATGTGACTGTGAAGAAAAGGGTTTGTTACGCTTTTGTCACATAAAGAAAGTTAAATTAACGTATTTTGGATACAAAAACAAAGCCTATCACTTGTGAACACTGCTATGTGAGATCCTGTAGTGCAACAAATCGGCTGAATTGGTGAATGTTAAGTAGCCTAAATATTTAACAATGTTTGGTAAATTTCATGTTAAGAAAGCGTCAAGATAACATAGGTATATAAATTTTATTTATCTACTGGTTGATATTATTCTATAAATTTGATGTGGTATGCATACTGTATTTTTGTTTTAAATTATTATTTAGAGAAACTAATTTATAACAGTAGTAGAAAATCGAAAAGTCTGGGTCAAGGGGATGTAGGATCGGAGCATCGGAGATGTCCATGCTCTGACATTCTGGTCCCCTGGCGGCCATTTGGTCGGCCTTGTTTGATGTCGTTGACCTTGGCATTGACCTTTTATCTTGACCCGATTACCATTGACCTTGACACCCGAGGGGAATTTTGGTGTTGGTGTGAAGAGGGGAGAGGGAGTTCAAACGTATACGAGCAATTGGGAAATTAAATTTAATGGAAAGATGAGTGGAGGGGATCAGTCATCTGCTTGACATGGTGCTTGGAGAACTTCGAGAAATGTCAATTTTTTAAAAATAATTTTTAATATTAATTTTTAATTTTTTTTAAATTTAGTACTATAATTTTTAAAATAAATTTTTGAATACTGTTTAATAAATTTTTATAAAATTTTATTAATTATCATTAAAATTCATTTTAAATAATTTTTTGGGTATTTTTTATGTTTTCAGCGTCAAATTAAATATGGGTTAAGGTCAAGGCCATCGACATCCAACATGGCGGACAAGATGGTCGCCGGGTGACCGGAATGACAGAGTATGAACAGCTCCGACGCTCCGATCCTCCATCCCCTTGACCCAGACTTCTCGATTTTCTTCTACTTCTAACAGACTTCGTAATTATTTGTTCTTTGACTGCATTCAATACGCTTAATTTAATATATCACTGCTGATTCGAGTGGCGCTTTGGAAGTATGACTCTTTAAAATCACGGGTCTGGTGAATAATGAAAAAAAAAGCTGAAAACAAAAAAATNTGGCGCTTTGGAAGTATGACTCTTTAAAATCACGGGTCTGGTGAATAATGAAAAAAAAAGCTGAAAACAAAAAAATGAATAAACTTATAATATATATTTTTTAAAAATTATTGCGTCCTATGGTAGAACGTGGAACAGTTTGAAACTATTTACATAAAATTCGGACGCAACTTACAAAGGTAATCTAAACGAGCACATTCTTAGAGATTTTCGAGGTAAACCTTTCGGAGGCGACGAAAGAGGCTTGGGTGTGATGGTCTCATTGGAAAGGTACATGCCGAAAACCACCTGAGCTTAATGGCTTCCAGATAGTGCCAAATGACACGATGGCGGGGCAATTGTGGCCAAGAATTGAATGTTTTTTCATATGTTACCGCAAATGTACTATTTATTTATCTAAAAATAAGAAAATGTTAAATTCTGTTCTAACTGGAAGCCGTAATTCTGTGAGAGACTAGAAATGAATACATAACATATTTATCAGACCTCTGTTTTGGTACATCACCAAAACAGAATTCACAAGTAAGTGTTTCCTAGAAAATGTTGCAACAGCTACCTTTTCTTCTGAATTGTGTGTGGATTCAAAGTTTTGTGTTCATAAAATTTCACTTTGGTAGTTCGTAAAAAAAGAAAAAAAAGTGCCGGGAAAACCTGTAACAGCACACAGCAGAAAATTTAATAAGTAGATTTTGTCACTATCTGCGTAGAGAAAAAATTTAATGAAACTAAATTATGAAATGATAGCAGGAAAATGTTAAATTTATTTCTTGTTATAATAATGTTTTCGGGTGAAATAAGAAAATAAACTGGTAATTTAGGTAAGAGAGTGTTCGTAAAAGATTTCAAAGGACGAAAAATTTGCACAAAATAAAGAGCAAAATTGGAGTAGNTTTAGGTAAGAGAGTGTTCGTAAAAGATTTCAAAGGACGAAAAATTTGCACAAAATAAAGAGCAAAATTGGAGTAGTTTAAAATTTGTGCAGTTTTGTGTGCAAATGTCAAAATTTACCGTATGTAAAAAAAAATTATATTATTTACGTAGTATTATATTTTGTGGAATATTAAAATAAAATCTACTTTTCTCGACTAGAAACATGTTTCGAGACTTTAAGTTCTTCACTGAGCTATAATCTTCCATAACATATACGCCTAGCTCACACAAATTGCTCGCATAGAAACATTTACATCATTTTCAGGATGCTGAACACATTAATGAATTTCTTTGTGGCAGTTGGTTTTTGAGTTTCATAATTGCTGCCTCTCAAAACACCCTCATGCTCCTAATAATATGATATGTTTTTAAATAATCCTTATACTCTTTGTTTATTTGGTGTTCCTATAGGTCTTAAGTCTTCGTTGCTGTCACCGGCGGTGCTTTAAATCAGTTGTGAATAGTTTTTTTTTTAAGCGTTGCGCTCGGGGTTTCAGTGATTTAATCAACTGGTATTCCTCTTCTGCTTTCAGGTTCGCTCCGGATTTCAGAAGCAGCTGCCGGCGCTGCCGAGCGGCGTGTTTTGCCGCTGGCAATTGAATTGCTTGTGTCAGTTTCCGCGGCGACCGCAGGCGTGATGGTAAAAACGAACGAGAGGTCGACGTCTCTCGTACAGACAGAGTTTCCCCGTTGAGGTCAGAGAACAACTATCGTGATATTTCACCTGCTCTACCCTTGATTTGAATATGCTTTGTCTTTGGGGAATTCAAATTTAAAANAACAACTATCGTGATATTTCACCTGCTCTACCCTTGATTTGAATATGCTTTGTCTTTGGGGAATTCAAATTTAAAATATATATATATATATTTACATTTGGGATTGACGTACACGATCAGTAACCAAACTAACGCATACAGAAAAAGTTGATTTTCCTAACAGAAATTTGCAGCAGAGGAAAACTGAAAGTTGGGAATTCACCCAGGGTTCTTCTCTTAAGGTGTTAATGCAATAATCGTCTTTATTCNTACAGAAAAAGTTGATTTTCCTAACAGAAATTTGCAGCAGAGGAAAACTGAAAGTTGGGAATTCACCCAGGGTTCTTCTCTTAAGGTGTTAATGCAATAATCGTCTTTATTCGCAAATTACAATATACTGTGAAACAGTGCTTTTTTAAAATAAATTATTTCACACAGAGCTCCACCAGATTGCGAAATATACGAAACCAATTAACTAAAAATTCCTCATGTGGCTTCATGTATCTCGCTTGGTAACTTAGTTGCGAGTTTCACAAAACTATTTTTCTCACTATAACTATATGGAGACTGGCTCGTACAGTGACCTCAATTCGACTTCTAAAACTATATTTATCCATAATGCACAAAAAAAAAAAATTCTAGCTTATACTACTTTTCTATAACAAGAGTTGTCACCTAAATTTGAAATGATGTTCAGAAAAAAAAAACTGACCTGACTCGAGAAAACATATTTTTGGGTCAACAGATATACTAGTGGTAAGAGAATTAGCACNAAAAAAAAAAACTGACCTGACTCGAGAAAACATATTTTTGGGTCAACAGATATACTAGTGGTAAGAGAATTAGCACATTATTTGAGGTTTCATGCCACTCCAATTTAATCGTGCTTTCATGCAAAGAGGTTATGCCAGTTTTGGCAACAAGGCTTGCATTCAAAATTGTTTGCCTTCATGTGTCTTTGTCTGAAGTAAAATTCAATCTCTATCACTTGTATTCTTAATCTAATCATTTAAGCGTTGGTTGACATATGTTATGGAATTTTTTAGCTGTANCAATCTCTATCACTTGTATTCTTAATCTAATCATTTAAGCGTTGGTTGACATATGTTATGGAATTTTTTAGCTGTAGGTAGAAAACCGTCCACTGTTACCTTTGCATTGGAGCCAAAAAGTTGCATTTCGCTAAGAAAAAATAGAAGCTTATAAACTGCTTCCTCTTATTCGTATGTCCGTTTGATGTATCTCGTTAATTAAAAATGGTTTTCATTTCTCCTCGAATGGGTGTTTTTCATGGAAATTTAATAATTTTTTCACAAATCAAATTGGGATAGAAAAAAAATTAAAACATAGGTAGCGTTTTATTTTTTATAAATGTAAAAAAACTCATATTATCTTTAAATTTTAGGGCTATCACCTTTTCGGATAAGCCAATTTAATACAAAATCAATAAGCAATATTCATCGAGTAAAGGCAGCTCATCATACAATATTTTAAGTTCAGTAAAAAGAGCTTTGGAGCCCTTTCATGAAATTTTTGAACAATCGTTTGCNAACAACTATCGTGATATTTCACCTGCTCTACCCTTGATTTGAATATGCTTTGTCTTTGGGGAATTCAAATTTAAAAAATATATATATATATATTTACATTTGGGATTGACGTACACGATCAGTAACCAAACTAACGCATACAGAAAAAGTTGATTTTCCTAACAGAAATTTGCAGCAGAGCAAAACCGAAAGTTGGGAATTCACCCAGGGTTCTTCTCTTAAGGTGTTAATGCAATAATCGTCTTTATTTGCAAATTACAATATACTGTGAAACAGTGCTTTTTTAAAATAAATTATTTCACACAGAGCTCCACCAGATTGCGAAATATACAAAACCAATTAACTAAAAATTCCTCATGTGGCTTCATGTATCTCGCTTGGTAACTTAGTTGCGAGTTTCACAAAACTATTTTTCTCACTATAACTATATGGAGAATGGCTCGTACAGTGACCTCAATTCGACTTCTAAAACTATATTTATCCATAATGCACAAAAAAAATATTCTAGCTTATACTACTTTTCTATAACAAGAGTTGTCAGCTAAATTTGAAATGATGTTCAGAAAAAAAAAAAACTGACCTGACTCGAGAAAACATATTTTTGGGTCAACAGATATACTAGTGGTAAGAGAATTAGCACATTATTTGAGGTTTCATGCCACTCCAATTTAATCGTGCTTTCATGCAAAGAGGTTATGCCAGTTTTGGCAACAAGGCTTGCATTCAAAATTGTTTGCCTTCATGTGTCTTTGTCTGAAGTAAAATTCAATCTCTATCACTTGTATTCTTAATCTAATCATTTAAGCGTTGGTTGACATATGTTATGGAATTTTTTAGCTGTAGGTAGAAAACCGTCCACTGTTACCTTTGCATTGGAGCCAAAAAATTGCATTTCGCTAAGAAAAAATAGAAGCTTATAAACTGCTTCCTCTTATTCGTATGTCCGTTTGATGTATCTCGTTAATTAAAAATGGTTTTCATTTCTCCTCGAATGGGTGTTTTTCATGGAAATTTAATAATTTTTTCACAAATCAAATTGGGGTAGAAAAAAATTAAAACATTGGTAGCGTTTTATTTTTTATAAATGTAAAAAAACTCATATTATCTTTAAATTTTAGGGCTATCACCTTTTCGGATAAGCCAATTTAATACAAAATCTATAAGCAATATTCATCGAGTAAAGGCAACTCATCATACAATATTTTAAGTTCAGTAAAAAGAGCTTTGGAGCCCTTTCATGAAATTTTTGAACAATCGTTTGCNACTCATCATACAATATTTTAAGTTCAGTAAAAAGAGCTTTGGAGCCCTTTCATGAAATTTTTGAACAATCGTTTGCAAGAATTCTTGCTTTCCTTTCATTTACTATTATTCGACAAAGAAAAATTTACATAAATTACAAAAAAATTATGATGATTATTGCTTTCATTTACAGTTGAGAGGATAATTATAAATAAAAGTTGTGTCGTCAAAAAACATTTCTTTATAAGCTCTATAACTTAATTTTCCTGGTCAAGAAACGTAATACCCACAATGGGCATAGAAAATTAATTCCCTGGCGATCAGAGAAATGCATTATATTAATATTTAATGTCAAAATTGTAAAGAGATTTCTTTTAAAGTTTGTAACTAGCAGGACTGTTGCTTATAAATGTCTTCAACGACCATAAATGTGCCCTATATAAAATAACTCCGACTTAAAGACACTCATAGAAGGACATTACTGAGAGCAAGTCTTTTCTCTTTCCAAAATGTACCAAAAACGTCCGTTGTTTCTCTGCAAACTATACGTGTCTCTCGCAGTTTCAGCCTGTCAACAACCTCCTAGTGCTTTGCGTTGTAAAAAGTTGGGAAGGAAAAGTGCCGGGGAAAGATGGAGATGTCGTGTTCTCCGCGAGCAGAGAGAGAGAGTAGAGTGTTGTCGGGCCATGCGGCAATATGTCGTGTGCCGGGGTCTGCCAGGGTGCCCGGAGGGCTACTTTGTGCTGCTTCGAGGGTGGAAGAAGCAGAACCTGGCGAAGGGAGTTCCTAAGGGTGGCGCAGTTGTTTTTAATATCAGCGCCCACCCTCCCTCCAAACCCTCTTCGATGCGCCCGGCTTCTCCCGTCGGGATAATTATGGCTGGCCGGGCAGCAAAAGGGTTTGACTGACGGCGCACGCGGTACGAAAAAAAAGAGAAGAATTTTCCGCTCGGAGGCGGTTGCCCTCTCTTTCCCGCCCTTCTCCCGCGAGAGTGGCTGTTCCAGTGCCGGGATAAAAATAGGCGACTTGACGGCATTGCCGCCGAGGAAGCTGGTTGCTAGGGTTGGTAATCGATAGTTCGCCTCGAACCCAAACTTTAGCGACGCCGGTTAAATAAACGACTTCTTCCCCTGCATTTTTTGTTCTGGCCAAAACGTGAGGAAACAAAAGAAATCCTTCCGTGGTAAAAAAAATTTTCTTACAGAAGAAAGGAAGTGTGATTACACGCCAAGTTAGAGAATTAGGACACTTGAGTATTTTATAGTCTCGAATATGGCGAGGAGTCCCAACTAATTAAAATTTGTGAAAAATTGCCAAAAGTTAAACGGAAGACACATTTATGTAGTGTGAAATTGATAGGCATAAAATNATTAAAATTTGTGAAAAATTGCCAAAAGTTAAACGGAAGACACATTTATGTAGTGTGAAATTGATAGGCATAAAATGGTACCCAGGCAGTGAAGAATTCATTTTTGATACTCAGAAATGTTTGTTTCAATAATAAATAACTCGTAAACGAATATCCAGAAAATAAATCGTAATATGAAATATTTTAAAAATAACNGTTTGTTTCAATAATAAATAACTCGTAAACGAATATCCAGAAAATAAATCGTAATATGAAATATTTTAAAAATAACTTTATTACAGCATTTTAAATATACATTTTATTTTTAATTTATTGGCAGAAATAGAAACAATAACATTATGTAAATAATTACTTACAGAAAATATGAGTTAATATTGCCTTTCCATCAAAAAAATTGGGCATATCAGCATTCATGTCTCAGATACTTTTGTTGCTGTATATAAATTACTTCGAAAGCTTATAAATACTAAAATATTTATTGCTCTGTGTAAACTGTTGTCAAGGATCTGTGACAAAATAAACACTTAAAGGTTAAGTATTTTCGAAAAACCCTTACAGTGGTATATATCGTAGATACTGAAGGAGTATATTGTAATGTTATGCAGTGCACATGAAGGGGAAGAGCTCCCAATAACAATATCGCCGCCAAGTGAGAAAACGTAGCCGGTTCCGGGGTGCAAAGCGTCGAGGTGGAAACAGCTGTCGAGCAGGGCGCCATCTTGCGGTGCCATGAAGCGCAAGAAGCCGGTCGCAGCAACGTGAGCGGGGGTCGCAGCCGGCACCCCATGGCTCGCGGTGGTGACGTCGCCCAGGTGTGCTACTTGCTGCTCGTCCTAGTGTTGCTGCTGGTCGCGGCGGAAATGATGAAGGAGCGTAGCGCCGAGTCGCCGTCAGAATGCCCAGCGGTCGTGTTCCTGCGTGAGCAGTGCTCCGGCTCTGGCGTNTAGCGCCGAGTCGCCGTCAGAATGCCCAGCGGTCGTGTTCCTGCGTGAGCAGTGCTCCGGCTCTGGCGTGAACGCCTCCGCCATCCAGGCCCGGGCCGCCGAGTTCATCTCGTCCAGCGGCAACTGGACGCAGGACAACACAAGCCTCGCTGTCCACGTGCTTCCCATATCCGGTGAGTTGTGCACCCTCATTTCCGTTACAGCCTGTTCACCTTTAACCGACCAATTTTTTAAATCAACCTTTGAAAACTGCCACTGCTCCTACCTACGTGTATTTAAACCCTTTTAGTCGCTGTGTCTAATACAGTGAACATGGCGCAGAGGAAGGGAATGAATGACCAGAGCTGAACATAGCTCATTGGTTAATGCAGCCAGTTTCTTCCCTATGAGTAATGTGATTTGCGGAAATTTCTACAGATCTTGGTTTGTGAGAGGTTTTCCCAGTGTTTCTTGAACATCAGGTATATATTTAGTTGTCTGTGTGAATGGAACATCTGTTTGATCAGAACCATTGCAGCACGGGACAAAATATTATTTGAGCTCAACATTTGAAGCCATACATAATGAGGGACTGAAATCTTAAACGGGTGCACTGATTGGCATGCGCCCAGTAAAGTTGGTAACAAAGAAGTAACAGTAGTTCCATTATATAACGTTGAATTAAAAGTTTTATGCAAACATTTGTGAATACTGAAATGGTTTCTTTGGATTTCTGAATTTTTTAATGCATATAAGTGTAAAAATGAGGAAATTTTGTATAATATTTACTTTTCTAATAATGCCAGTGTTTCACTTGACCGACGCATGAACAAAATGATCACGCCTATGTCAACGTTAATTTTACACATATGGTGGAAGAATACAAAGTATACATACAAGTTGATCTTAAGCAGGGCTTTCGAAATTATTCATATTATTGTGAACAGCCTATATCACTCTTGAACTATTCAGACCCAACGTACACTAACTCTGTACATAACGTTTGGCTATAGTAATACGAACCAATCATAACGTAGTAACTACAATGATTAACTTTGAAGTCCTTACAAACAAGTTAAAAATGAATTAACACTGGTAGAGAAATATAAATTATTTTCCTTAGCTACGTAATAGCTCATTAACATAAATATATATAAATAGAGAGAAAATAGAGTAATTATATTTTCTTTTGTTACGAGAAGAATTTTGAAGAATGCCAAATTACAAACTTTTTGTTACGCGTTTTCATTTACAGTTTAAATGAAATTATATTCCACGTGTTGGTTTAATTAATTNAATTACAAACTTTTTGTTACGCGTTTTCATTTACAGTTTAAATGAAATTATATTCCACGTGTTGGTTTAATTAATTCCAGACATGCTAAGAGTGTCAGCGAACTGGTATACTGTTGTTTATATTAACCAAGTTATACAATTCATGCAGCGAATGTGGCCTGTGCTTTAGTTTTGGGCGCTCTTAACATCGAGGTATTGAGACCCGATAAGGGTGAAGCGAGGTGAGTATGGGGCAGCGAGAATACCCGCCGACCAGTGGCATCATCCGGCACGATTCCCACGGGCGAAAATCAGTGCACGACCCCGCCGGGGATCGAATCCGGTTCACCTTCGTGGGAGGCGAGTATTCTGACCACCACACCACCGAAGCCTCTTGTGGCTATGAATATAACAACAATGTCTCTATTTTGTTAAGAATAAAATTACTTATAAGTATTAATGCCTTACCCATGCCACGTGTGGACTTTTTCCGAAAGCAGTTAAAATATTACCCGATAAACCAAACCGCAACATGAGAGAAAATTAAGTTAACACGACACGATTTAGTGTTGGACCACGGATAATGAAACCTTTATATATAGGTGGTCAGGNTAAAGAATAAAATTACTTATAAGTATTAATGCCTTAACCATGCCGCGTGTGGACTTTTTCCGAAAGCAGTTAAAAAATTACCCGATAAACCAAACCGCAACATGAGAGAAAATTAAGTTAACACGACACGATTTAGTGTTGGACCACGGATNAATTACCCGATAAACCAAACCGCAACATGAGAGAAAATTAAGTTAACACGACACGATTTAGTGTTGGACAACGGATAATGAAACCTTTATATATAGGTGGTCAGGTACAGCAAATAGCTTAAGGCTTTAACGAAGGTATTTGAGCATCAAAGATGTAATTACAGCGTATTGACGTTCATAAAAAAACAGGGAGTTTTCAAAGTGAATTGTTTCGAGGCATCACTTGCACCGCTTATGCGTCGTAACGTGTGCACACTTTTGCACTTTGTCGCGCAATGTGACTTGCACGTCGTGTCGTTCGTCGTGCAATTTCGTTGCGAGCATTTACGGCGTCGCCCCATCTCCCTCTTTTACCAGAAATTGGCACTTTCGCGAATCGTAAAAGGGTTATTCCACATTGCCACTAAATATTTAAGAATACAGGAGAGAAACACCCCGTTGTAACGCGAGATCCAGCCGTACCTGCCGGTAAAATGGCGTCACGGTCAGCTGAATGGCGCAACGCCATTCGCCAATCTGCGCCTGATAAATTTACTTATCAGGCGGCAGGCAAACCAATAGCAAATCTTTCGTGGCACGCAGCAGCCAGTCAGACAATAGTTTTCGACTCTAGAGTTTCTCGCTGCCAATCGTAGGATGGGTACGCTCAGATCAAAGGAACCACTTTGCTGTTTATCTTCTGAATATTGGCCTATTCTATGGCATAACCGTGCTGCGCACAGTGTGGACGTGTCTGTACCTTTGTGCGATCCGACTTCAGTCGCGCCTGAATCCGAGCCGAGAGCGAATGTGCGGTTTGCATCATAGGGTTGAACGAGGGAAGAACAGCGTTGGAAATTAACTACGCAATAGAAAAATAAAGCGATTCGGTGGCCCGAAAATGGTAATCTACGAAACAGGTCAATGAAGAGCGATATCTGGTAGGGACAAGTGAAATAGAGGTGACAGTTGAGAGGCACCAATTGAGATTGATATATTTGCCTTACGAATTTCCATCACCTGGAAAACTAAACGTCAAAGAAATCTGTCTTAAGCACTGAGATAGTTCCTTTATAAGGTGTCCCTTCGGGCTATCTTTGGCCCCTGGTAAAGTTCAGAAGAAACTTGAGAGTTGTTGAACTCGCCCGCGTGAGACCCTTGTGATGGAACTGTAAATCCCTCAGCAGTGCAGACTCATTTGTCACTACCTACCCCTGCTGGAGTACAGCTTAGTTTACTACCGTATTTTACTCCTGTTCTTCTTTTCCACAGCATAGTTGATATAAATGTGTGTTGCGCCTGCAGTTTGCGAAGCCATCTTGCTTAAATGACGTGAGTTTCACGAACGCCACCGAATTTTCACCGAAAACACCGTACAAACATTTCTTTGTAAACTAGTTGCCAAGAATACCTTTGTACTACAAATAAATTAGAGAAAATTTAATAATACGTTAAATGTGTAACGCGTAAAACGTTCGTCGAATTTTATTAATCAAGTACTGTAGACTTTCATTTTATTGTAAACAAGGGGATACCCAAAGAATTTATATGTTTACTAAACCAATGTGTTGTAAAAATACAATACTCACTAATTGTACTGTAACAAGAAAATGTNAAGAATTTATATGTTTACTAAACCAATGTGTTGTAAAAATACAATACTCACTAATTGTACTGTAACAAGAAAATGTCTGATTGTTTCTTAGTAGGCAGTACAAAAACGTGTTCGCGCCTTTTTTCCTGTTTCGTTAAACGGTGTTGCGCTAAGTGTGTACGCACACTTACTCTTTTGCATAGCAGGAAATGAAGTCTACAGTGACACGGCAAAAAACACCTGGGCGTTGTGCAACTAGCATTTCGGCGTCCCACCACAGCTGCCCGCGTTCAACATCTGTCGGATCCGAATTAATTTTTGTCTATGCGAGGGAAGTTACTGCATTGTGTCCAACCAGTTCTACAGACCTTTCCGCTTTTCTCTAGCATATCCTTCCTTCGTTTCTGCAACACCTTCTCAGGTCACCACAATGTTAAAAAGAAATTTCCTTCCTTTTACGGAAAAGTGCTGGTAAAATTTTATCCAGAGGTGTCCGTAAACTTTTTGTAAATTTACGGACATATTGATTCTCGAAAACGTATTTTCCGTAAATTTTAAAAACTTTGCTTGAATTTACAGAACCTCTCCGTTAATTTACTAGTTAGTTTTCTGTACTTCCAGTTTAAAATAAAAATATACAATGAAAAAGTCTTTAATTTTCGATATGTGGAAGTCCTACTGTGTAACAAAATATTTTAAAATTTTTAAATATTTTATACATTAGCACAATTTGAACCAGAGTCAAAAACGTATTAGTCAATGTCTCTAACCATTCACTTACAACTCTTACATGATGTTTGTGGTATAACTTTGGTATTTCCATCACATTCACAAAAGCAAAATTTTCCGTTTCTATTAAAGTTAGTGTATTTTAGGTGGTGCTAAATGTTACAGACGCCTAATTCTACTTTTTAATGNATTTTCCGTTTCTATTAAAGTTAGTGTATTTTAGGTGGTGCTAAATGTTACAGACGCCTAATTCTACTTTTTAATGTTTAAAATAATACGTCTCAGTGGCGTGGATAACAAAACTGCCGCAGAAACGATATAGTTTTCTGGTTACTGCGGTAAAGAAATCTTCGCGTGGACTCGACATTGTTTACTCTCGAAACCCGAAGCTATAGGAAATACGGAGACTTTCCGTGTTTTGTATTTACATACTTAACTCCGTTTTNTTTACTCTCGAAACCCGAAGCTATAGGAAATACGGAGACTTTCCGTGTTTTGTATTTACATACTTAACTCCGTTTTTCGTCATTACGGATTGCGTTTCCGTATATTTCCTGTATATTTCCGTAAAAAAATCCCGTAAATATACGGACATTTTTAACAGTGCAAGAACGTTAATCAGGTTAGCGGGGAAACAGCTAAAGTGCCTATATCTATCTTTCCAGAGTCATCCAACTTTTCTTTGTCTTAGCGTGTTTTGATATCAGCCGCGTTGATCCCACCTTATATGCAGGGAAAACGAGCAGATGTTGGTTTCCCAACTTTGGTTCAAAAAGGTTCCTGAGGCCGAAACAAAATAACATTTTGTTGGCGGTTCCTGTGAAACATCCCTTCAGATTCAACATAACGTAAACATTTTATAGAGTTCTGAGAAACTAGATTATATAACAGGGCCTCTAGTCTGCTGTTCGAGCCACTTTAGCTTGCTGAGAATGACTGAAAACTTATATTAATTCTGTAATATTCCGTATAAATTTGTTGAGCAAAACCAACATTTATGGTGCGTTACTGCGAACCCTGTCCCGATAAAGAATAATTGCTTGTCGAGAACTACAAACGATATCTATAAACCAATTTTTTCATTGCCATATGTATACGTTTCTCAGGACACGTTTCTTATATAAAAAAATTAAAGTTATAGCTACAGTCGTTAATTTTGTTATACTAACAAGATTTTGGCAAGAAAAGATCTCGTGAATTCGTTTGACAGTAGTATTATACTGTAGCCTCGCTATGCTTACTCTAATATAGAAAATTACTCTGTTTTTAATGTACAGAATGTTTTTCTTTCTACAGAGAATCATTAACGACTGTTGCAAAGGAAATCGAAATTATTTAACTTGAAGTAAAATCGATAGTTGTTTATAATAAAATAAGGCAATTTTTGTGATATTGATATTAGGAATATGAGCAGATTATGCTTTTTCACCGACCTACTTCACATATTTGAAGAATGCTTCACATTAAATCTTCCTGATAACTTCAGTGTAATTACACACAGAATTTTATCTTCGCTATGATTGAGTTTGGGTCTAAATTCTCTGAAATCTCTGGTGAGTGAGAGTGTACATGTACCGCTTAAGAATTGCAATGCGAAATTAACGTTGTATCGATTTAATTAATAATTTAAGAGTGGAATAAGTGCGCATTTGTCTGCATGCCTTTATATATAGGCTGTTCACGGTAAAGTAAGCACTTTTGGAACAAACCTTTTAAAAATTCACTGCTCTTATCTCTATCAATACTACATTACACACTAGAATGCACACTTCTAGTGAAGTTGGCTGCGAATTGATAAACATTTTTTCTAATACTTGACGTTGCATCGCGGGTGTAATGTCTAAATTTATGGCCACTGCAGGTAGGATATCTTGTTATTTACATATTAGAATATTGATTTGCATATTAGTAACACGTTTACCTTCTTAAAATTCCACTGATTTTTCTTGAAAGACGCGTGAATAAATTGATGAGGTNAAGAATTTATATGTTTACTAAACCAATGTGTTGTAAAAATACAATACTCACTAATTGTACTGTAACAAGAAAATGTATGATTGTTTCTTAGTAGGCAGTACAAAAACGTTTTACTTTGTACAATTATGTTCGCGCCTTTTTTCCTGTTTCGTTAAACGGTGTTGCGCTAAGTGTGTACGCACACTTACTCTTTTGCATAGCCGGAAATGAAGTCTACAGTGACACGGCAAAAAACACCTGGGCGTTGTGCAACTAGCATTTCAGCGTCCCACCACAGCTGCCCGCGTTCAACATCTGTCGGATCCGAATTAATTTTTGTCTATGCGAGGGAAGTTACTGCATTGTGTCCAACCAGTTCTACAGACCTTTCCGCTTTTCTCTAGCATGTCCTTCCTTCGTTTCTGCAACACCTTCTCAGGTCACCACAGTGTTAAAAAGAAATTTCCTTCCTTTTACGGAAAAGTGCTGGTAAAATTTTATCCAGAGGTGTCCGTAAACTTTTTGTAAATTTACGGACATATTGATTCTCGAAAACGTATTTTCCGTAAATTTTAAAAACTTTGCTTGAATTTACAGAGCCTCTACGTTAATTTACTAGTTAGTTTTCTGTACTTCCAGTTTAAAATAAAAATATACAATGAAAAAGTCTTTAATTTTCGATATGTGGAAGTCCTACTGTGTAACAAAATATTTTAAAATTTTTAAATATTTTATACATTAGCACAATTTGAACCAGAGTCAAAAACGTATTAGTGAATGTCTCTAACCATTCACTTACAACTCTTACATGATGTTTGTGGTATAACTTTGGTATTTTCATCACAGTCACAAAAGCAACATTTTCCGTTTCTATTAAAGTTAGTGTATTTTAGGTGGTGCTAAATGTTACAGACGCCTAATTCTACTTTTTAATGTTTAAAATAATACGTCTCAGTGGCGTGGATAACAAAACTGCCGCAGAAACGATATAGTTTTCTGGTTACTGCGGTAAAGAAATCTTCGCGTGGACTCGACATTGTTTACTCTCGAAACCCGAAGCTATAGGAAATACGGAGACTTTCCGTGTTTTGTATTTACATACTTAACTCCGTTTTCCGTCATTACGGATTGCGTTTCCGTATATTTCCTGTATATTTCCGTAAAAAAATCCCGTAAATATACGGACATTTTTAACAGTGCAAGAACGCTCATCAGGTTAGCGGGGAAACAGCTAAAGCGCCTATATCTATCTTTCCAGAGTCATCCAACTTTGCTTTGTCTTAGCATGCTTTGATATCAGCCGCGTTGATCCCACCTTATATGCAGGGAAAACGAGCAGATGTTGGTTTCCCATCTTTGGTTCAAAACTGTTCCTGAGGCCGAAACAAAATAACATTTTGTTGGCGGTTCCTGTGAAACATCCCTTCAGATTCAACATAACGTAAACATTTTATAGAGTTCTGAGAAACTAGATTGTATAACAGGGCCTCTAGTCTGCTGTTCGAGCCACTTTAGCTTGCTGAGAATGACTGAAAACTTATATTAATTCTGTAATATTCCGTATAAATTTGTTCAGCAAAACCAACATTTATGGTGCGTTACTGCGAACCCTGTCCCGATAAAGAATAATTGCTTGTCGAGAACTACAAACGATATCTATAAACCAATTTTTTCATTGCCATATGTATACGTTTCTCGGGACACGTTTCTTATATAAAAAAATTAAAGTTATAGCTACAGTCGTTAATTTTGTTATACTAACAAGATTTTGGCAAGAAAAGATCTCGTGAATTCGTTTGACAGTAGTATTATACTGTAGCCTCGCTATGCTTACTCTAATATAGAAAATTACTCAGTTTTTAATGTATAGAATGTTTTTCTTTCTACAAAGAATCATTAACGACTGTTGCAAAGGAAATCGAAATTATTTAACTTGAAGTAAAATCGATAGTTGTTTATAATAAAATAAGGCAATTTTTGTGATATTGATATTAGAAATATGAGCAGATTATGCTTTTTCACCGACCTACTTCACATATTTGAAGAATGCTTCACATTAAATCTTCCTGATNAAATATGAGCAGATTATGCTTTTTCACCGACCTACTTCACATATTTGAAGAATGCTTCACATTAAATCTTCCTGATAACTTCAGTGTAATTACACACAGAATTTTATCTTCGCTATGATTGAGTTTGGGTCTAAATTCTCTGAAATCTCTGGTGAGTGAGAGTGTACATGTACCGCTTAAGAATTGCAATGCGAAATTAACGTTGTATCGATTTAATTAATAATTTAAGAGTGGAATAAGTGCGCATTTGTCTGCATGCCTTTATATATAGGCTGTTCACGGTAAAGTAAGCACTTTTGGAACAAACCTTTTAAAAATTCACTGCTCTTATCTCTATCAATACTACATTACACACTANGTAAAGTAAGCACTTTTGGAACAAACCTTTTAAAAATTCACTGCTCTTATCTCTATCAATACTACATTACACACTAACATGCACACTTCTAGTGAAGTTGGCTGCGAATTGATAAACATTTTTTCTAATACTTGACGTTGCATCGCGGGTGTAATGTCTAAATTTATGGCCACTGCAGGTAGGATATCTTGTTATTTACATATTAGAATATTGATTTCCATATTAGTAACACGTTTACCTTCTTAAAATTCCACTGATTTTTCTTGAAAGACGCGTGAATAAATTGATGAGGTNGCATATTAGTAACACGTTTACCTTCTTAAAATTCCACTGATTTTTCTTGAAAGACGCGTGAATAAATTGATGAGGTCCTTGGCTATGATAATTCTACAAATGACAGAAGGACACAAAATGAGACGTAAAAATAGATCCTAAGCAGTGCATTCAAATGTTCTATAACATCATGTATGTCGTTATTACGGGAGTAGTGTTTATTCTTACAAGGTATTTATGTACTGATGAGAGTAGCATTAGTTTTACTTTGTTAGTTACCAAAAAGCAACATTTCGCCGAGACCATAAGAACCAGAAATCTGTAATGTTCAACAAAAAATACCGTAGAGTATCTGTATTGTATCCCTGCCAGCGTTTCCTGGATTAATGATTTCTTAGAATGTTCTGAACGAAAACCTCGAATTAGTTGGGCTGTTTGCATAGTTATCCACTTCTGTCCCGAGTTGCACGAAGCAAAGCTGAGAGACTTTTCGTCGCACAGTTTCTGTCAACATTCGCTAATTTTGTGGACACCCGCGAGGCGCGAAATGTAAAACTATAGAGCTGAGTATATGAAACTAACACAGCGTAGTTACACTGTTGTCTTACTCTAATACACGCGACACTGTAGTATTTATAACGGAAATAAAACAGTCTTCCTTCTCGGGTCAGTAAACAAAAAAGCTTCTGTAACATGTAATAAAAATAATTTTACAATCATAAATCATGGTAAGTGTTCTGATACGCCACCTTTAACTGACTCAAACAAAATATGTCGCATATTGCTCGATTACTGCAACGGGCCATAGGAAAAGGGCCTTTATTACGGGTAACTAGTTTTACAATTTTTAATAAGTTATAGTTTATACATTGGAAATGGAAGTAGTTTATTATGTCTTCGAATACTTCGAATTAACTGAGAAAAGACTAAGCGTGCATTATGCTGTACATTACATAGCAATGCTTTCTTCCCCCCCCTCCCCAGGGCTCTTAAAATTAAAATTTGTAATATATCAGCCCTCTAATGTGATACTTGATGTTTGAAAAGAGAAAACTGTATCTAAGTAGACACTATAAATATTTTTATCTCGAATATACGTTTGCAGAAGTTCTCAAAACTCTTTTATTTCAGATTACATAGTTACTTCCATGTGCTTCAATGGAATCATTCTCAGAAAAGCGAACGTGTTTATACCGCAGGAGTATTCTCGTCCAAACAGAAATTTGTACATTACACTTCTAAAGCATTCTGAATACATAAATAAAACTTCAAGGCATTTTCCCAATTTAATGCATTTTTTAACAGAAACGATAAACAGTTTATCCCATAAATTGAACGAGCTTTATTATTAAACCTTTTTCTTTTAAATGTGATTATAGACTCTGCTTTTCAATTTATTTGATAATATTTTTCTTTATGGTCATCTGTTACTTTTCGGGATTTTTTTGTTATTTTGTTCTTCTGAAATTGTCTNTTTGATAATATTTTTCTTTATGGTCATCTGTTACTTTTCGGGATTTTTTTGTTATTTTGTTCTTCTGAAATTGTCTCGCAAATGAAAATACACTTTCGTGATGGTTTTCAGTTATTTAAAATATTCATATTTTTAATACCGTTACTGTTTTCCAATATATACATTAGAGAATTAAACTATAATCGACTGACTGCACTATTGCATTCGCTAGTATAATGCACGCTATTTCCGTTTTTTTGCAAATGTTAAATTTATTAATTTTTCGAGTTGCTGTGATTTCATTTACTTGTTCCTGATTCTCTACGTACTGTACCAATCCTGTTATTTTGTTGTCGCTGTTTTTATGTGTCGTGGTCATTGTTATCATGACTGTCCTATAATTAAATGCAAATTATTAAGCCAACAGAAATGTGAAATATTTATTATTGTCGTTTGATAGATGGTCTTGTCGGGGAGCAGCACAGACATTTTCGTGGAATGTACGTTGATGAACAAATTGAAGAAGGGGCCGTTTTCAGTGAAACAACTTTCAGAATGCGTGTCAGGCAAATATCTCCGGTTGTGAAAATTTCGACTAAATCTCCCAAAATACTGGAAAAAGTATTATTTAGAAATGTTCCACCAACAAAATATTCCGTACATTTCACTGATTACTTTTGTGAGATCGTAGAACGTAGCTCGTTTGTCTGCATTTAAACACTATTGAGTGGGGTACGAAAAATAATGTATGGGATGATCTAGCGTATGGAAATTAAAAAGTTTGAAAATTGTTATGCAGATAGATTTAACACTGTCCAAAATATCACATACCTAGGAAAATGCGCAGTGATAAATATTTGCTCTCGCATTCTGAGAGACATGGGTTCAAATCAATGTCTGGCTATCCTGACTTCGGGTTTACGTGGTTTCCCGAAATGACTAGAGGCGATTGCTTTGATAGCATAACTACTTCACTACAGGTCGTCATTCCTGCTTCTCTAAGCAACCTGCTCTGTCTCTAATTACCTCGCTGTTTACGACACCAAAACCCCCACCACCCGCGGTGGTGTAGTGGTTAGACCACTCGCCTTCCACTTAGGCAAACCGGGATCAGTTCCCGGTGGGGTCGCTCCCAGTTTTTAACATGTGGGAATCGTATGTGGGAATCGTGCCCGGACGATGCCGCTGGCCGGCGGGTTTTCTCGGGGATCTCCCGTTCCCCCCGCCCTTGCATTCTGGCGCTGCTCCATACTCACCTCATNTTGGCCGGCGGGTTTTCTCGGGGATCTCCCGTTCCCCCCGCCCTTGCATTCTGGCGCTGCTCCATACTCACCTCATCGGCTCTCAGGACCTCGCTGCTAAGAGACACCCAAATCTCTTCACTCACTCACCCTTTAGGGCCATATTACACGGTATCAGATTCCGCAAAATGCCTTCACAACACAAATCATTCACTTTGTTTACCTTAAATGTAAAGGACAGCCACCCTTACTTCTGGGGCGGTTTCATTGCAAACNACACAAATCATTCACTTTGTTTACCTTAAATGTAAAGGACAGCCACCCTTACTTCTGGGGCGGTTTCATTGCAAACGGAACGAGTTACAAAAAGGCGACCTTTTTCGTATATTTAAACATGGTGATTGGTAATCCTTCTTGTAAATTGATAAAATACTCAGAACTACAAAATTTACTGATATATGAGAGTAGTAACCCCGATGTTGTTTCTGACTGTGGATGTTGCTTTCAGTTACCTCTTCAGAGNCAGAACGAGTTACAAAAAGGCGACCTTCTTCGTATATTTAAACATGGTGATTGGTAATCCTTCTTGTAAATTGATAAAATACTCAGAACTACAATATTTACTGATATATGAGAGTAGTAACCCCGATTTTGTTTCTGACTGTGGATGTTGCTTTCAGTTACCTCTTCAGAGGTTGGTGATGTTCATTCCCAATACACTGTGAGGTTTTTTCACCTCTAATCATGTCAGATATTTTTAACTAAAATGCTTCATATTTCCCCGTTTTATAGGGAGACTAACATTCTTATTAATCACTTTATACGGCAAGTCGTAGTAACACGCAACTATTAACAAACATAATTTAAGGCTGTAAAAAGGACAAATATATTATTTTCTGATTTTGAGTGTATTTTATAATTTAATGACACAATATCGATAATATCTTAATTACCATACCAAATATTTAAAAATAGCACTCATTATGTTTTTTTTTAACTTAAATATAATTTTAATTTTAAATATTGATTCGTACTAACTTTAATATTTATTTAACATATAGTGTGAAATGTATACATTTATTTGAAATGCGAATCTTTGGTTTACAGGCACCAATGGCTTATCTTCTCGCTACAATGACTTCAAATTTACAAGAAAAATTCTTCATAGCATTCTGATAACATATATAATTATTTCTAACTATATCCTATCGTATTAGTTTTGTTCAATTTTGTCAGTTCTGTGGAAAATTACTTCATAAATTAAAAATATGTATAGTTCGTTTTATTCATTTTTGGAAAGTCATTTTCTTTCTTTTGTAATACTTTTATAACTACTATTTCGAATTACAACTATTATGGATGTTATAAGCTAACAATTTAGAGAATAGTTCTAAACACATGAACGTTCCTAAGCTGAGTACTTGGGTGCATAAAGTTTCATACTTNATTATATCGAATTACAACTATTATGGATGTTAAAAGCTAACAATTTACAGAATAGTTCTAAACACATGAACGTTCCTAAGCTGAGTACTTGGGTGCATAAAGTTTCATACTTTCTCAAATGTGTCCAATTGTTGTACATAATTATACGCCATTATTTATCTTTCGGCTAGAACATTAGCACATGCACCCTTAGATGCACGATATTCTTCTAGCGTTTCTGCCACTCCTTTTTTTTTTTTTTTTTTTTTTTTTTTTTTTTTTGCGCGAAGTTCCAGTACATCAAAAATTCATAAATTAATGACGTACAATAAAATAAACATTGATATGAGAATGTGCCAGCTGACGCATTGTTACGGTTCGAACCCGATACTCGCCCGAGGGAAGAACGCCTGTCGTTACGCAGCTGAGGCCGACACACACGGTCATGTTGCAGGTTACAGCCGCTGTTTTCCACGCCTCGGACGCTGTTGCGCAAACCACCCGCGATTGCGGCAATTATCTCCTCTGATTGGTTCGCCGTGTGGCAAGAGATAATGGCAGCGTGGTAAAACGACCTCCGTTTATGGCGTCGGTGTTGCCAACACTTCAATGGACTGTTACACTGCATTTGCCGCGTTTCACATAAAGCTATGCGCTGGAAACTCTTATCGTACGGACGTACAGGCGCCTCATCTAAACGAGACATGAGACAAATATATCCATAATTGTAGTAATTTTTTTAATATTATTTTTCATTAATATTAAAACGATTCACGAAATATAATTTGCAGTGGTGAAGCCAGGGGGAGAAGGGTCTGACATTTGTAACGCCCCCCCCCCCTCCGGCAGTACTACCAGTCTGATATATTTGGTACGAATCGGCCAATTGTTTCCCGAGATATGACATAAAAACTTTATTTATTCGTGTGGCACTATCTAAGAAACTGGAGGACGAAATAGTTTCCGTCTAGACACATTTGATGTTTGTTATACATATATACTCCCAGCACACAAAGTCAAGTTGGAATTTATTAAATTTTTTCCAAGACATGGCTTACTATTATAAAATAGCGTGTTGGCCGTCATTTTAAAAATAAGTGGCTGACGTATTTGAAACATATTTGCACATATCAACTACGGCAGCACTACGTGATTGCCAAATTTTGTAGGAATCTGTTAAATGTTTCCCGAGAAATTACACAAAAACCTGATTAATTAATGTAGCTCTATCTTAGAAAATGGAGGACAAAAGTTTTTTGTTTTTGGCTTATTTGATGCTTGTAATAGATACTGTCAGCATAGAAAATTTGGTTTAAATTGGTTAAATGGTATCTTAAGTATACCAAATGCACCTAAAATATTTCTATGGCTACCATTTTGAAAATAAGTGCCTAATAAAGTTTAATTACCCATATTTACCTGGTCTATCATAGTATTTATAACGTGCCAAATTTAGGGAAAATCAGTTGAGTAGTTTTGAGACATAATGTAAAATTTTTATTTTTACGGCTATCTTTCTAAATAGCCGACAAAGATGTTTGTTGTTTACCTAATATGATGCTTGTAGTACATCCCGTCAGTGTACAAAATTTTACTGAAATGAGCCAAATGGTGTTGTTTTCATACCAAATAAACCTATAATATTTGTGTGGCTGCCATTTTAAAAATAAGTGGCCGATAAAGTTTGTTAACTTATATTTACTTGGCCTAGCATATTAATACTTACTTGGCAAATTTGAAAGAAATTGGTTTAGTAGTTTTTGGGAAATAACATTAAAGCTTTATTTTTCCACGTGGCACTATTTTCCAAAATGAGGGAAAAAGTGCTTGTTGTTTTGCTTATATAATACTTGTAATGGATACTGCCAGCGTAGAAAATTTGGTTGAAATTGGTCAAACGGTATGGTAGTAATACCAAATAAAAATAAAATATTTGTATGGCCACCATTTTGAAAATAAGTGTCTCATAAATAACTTACATTGACCTGGTCAATCATATTATCACTTATGTACTGAATTTGGCGAAGATAGGTAGAGTTGTTTTCAAGATATATCGTAAAATATTGCGGACCATAAACAACATTTACCTGTGAATTTAATACTTATAACTTGCGCTTTCAACCTACAAAATTTGGTTAAATCCTGTTGAATGGTTTCAAAGACATAACATATCACCCTAAATTTTAAAATTGCTGCCATTTTGAAAGAAAGTGCCCGGAGTGGTCGAAAACTATAAAAGTCAGGTGTCCTTGCTTAGTACTATATGTGTACCGAGTTTGGTGAAATTCGGTTCACGCGTTCAAAAAATTAAGGAGGGGGGGGGATGGCACACACAGACACATATGTACACACACAGACAGGAAAGTGATCTCATAAGCCTTTCTTTCCTTCAGAAAGTAGACTAAAAAGAGCATAAGGTAAGAAGGAGCGTATAACGCGTACCAAAGTATAAAAAAATACAATTTCACATGACGCTCATTTCATTGTTGGGTTGCAAAATTGATATTGTAATGTGAATATATAACGCGTGCAAACGAATGACCTCTACAACGATGAACTATACTGAACTTTAAACGAATTTTTATTTTATGGTATGAGAAACGTGTGAAAATAACACTGCCAAAGGGAAGGGGTTTCGAAAGTGACTTGAACCATTTGTCAGTTACAGTCGCTGATAACGCCGGTAAACTGCAAATGCGTAGAATGACCGCAACAAATACCAGCAAACGATCAGCGAGACGAATACGAGCAGCCCATTTAACATTGCGATGGAAATTGGAAGGTCATGTGGTAAATGCGAAACCTCAAATCACTTTCTCCTCATTGAAGATGAACGTACATTTCGACCCACCGACCACAAATCGATGCACGCGGCAAGCTTAAATACAACACAACAGAATCAATGTGCAACTGTTCAATCTGCAAGGTTAAGAGCATCGTTACTGTTTGAATGCCATAAATAAAGACTGGATACGACAATATATAAATTACATGGTGTCTGGAGTTACTGAAAATAAATAAAATATCTAGAAAAACTGCGCATGAAGGACATTGTTTCTCGTTTGAATGATACTCTTCTATGATATTTCTTTTTAAGTGACAACTATCTTAACGTTAATACTTTTGACATACAATTTCGATTTTTGTATGTATCTGAAAAACTTTCAGGTATTATAAATATAAAAACCACGAAAGTTACAAAGTTGGAATCATGGAAACAATTGCGCAGGTGTATTTGTAATTTGGAACGTAAAACAGTAATTTTTTTATCACCATTTATTGCTTAGCATTCATCAATTACTTCATTTTGTAAAACCTATTACTTTTAAAGCAGAACTGAAGACAGGATGACATTAATAGCACAACGCACTTTAAGAAAAGTAGAATAGCGTTTAGAGAATTTATATGCCTGTATATGAATTGGTTCAATTTTTTTCGTTATTTATATTTAATATGTGTATAAAAATCATTGCCTCGTACCATTTTCACAGTTTGTTAAAAAAATAACAGTTTGTAAGATAAATCTCATCCCGTTGTATAGTTTCGTAGTTCACACATTTTGTCATGAATTAAAGAAAACGTGTTTGCCGGTAGAGGTATTAGCAGTGGAAGTAATAAGATAATGTATGTAATTCTTTGTAAGTATGTCTTTGAAGAATACGACAGAAAAGTATATCTTTTCAGTCAAAAAAATAAATTCGTTAAAATATCTTCTGGGAAGACACATTTGCGCCGGCAGTGTCACATAAACTTGCGTTATTTTCTAAAAGAAGCTTACTAAAAAAATCCATAGTGGTGGTTTGTCATATATAAGTGCAGTTGTAGAGCAGTGGCGTATTACTCTGTCTAATGGCTCATGAAAGGGTAATTATGGGTTGTAACAATGACTGTATGGAATGCTTGAATCAGTAAAATTTCCTAAGTTACTATTCAAGAAAATAGTATACTCTATTACCACTAAAGTCTACTGGAGCCTCTTTAGGCGCTAATATTTTCTTTACAAGCTTGCGCGATTTTCGCAATTATGGCATTCTTGTTTAAAGAACGACAATAGCCAATAATAAGTTGATAGAGTATTTACAACCCCTTTTATTATTTACTCGTTACCACCATAAGCCTCATCACCCGTTAACACTGTCACATCGTCGAATATAACAAATATTCCTTGAGAAATAATAAATAAAAAAAAATTATCTGAAGTACACTGTTATAGTGTAAGTTAAAGTACTACTGTTAATAAATATATATTATATATGTGTATTTAAAATGCTTTGTCATAATTCGAAACAAATGGGTTTTCTCAGTTATTCGAGCTATAATGAAAGAGATATGGCCAAGAATTTCGAATAACTCCAGTTTTAAAAAACGTGACTAAAATAAATCCATAGTTTATTTTATTTTAGAAATAAGAGACACGAGACAAAGTTATATAAATCGACATCAAAAGGAGTAATTATAAGTTTGAAAATAATTAGTTAACTTTTATCTAGTGGAGACTGCATAAATACAATTATAATCATCAACTTCTTCTCTTTGTGTTATTGCATCTTTCAGAAATACGTTTACTTTTTATAGGTCGGCGTATCTTTCGCATTCTCAAATTATCATTAAGAAATAAAAAAAAAATATCTCACCTCTGCTTATGATACCAAATTATCCATTGCTAATAGCTGCTTCGCCTTTACTCTGGTACTTACATAAACAAAGTTTCTGAAATATTCTGATAATTTATCCTCACTCAAAAATAGTAACAACGAAAATTAAAAGAAATTTTCCAATAATGAACAAAAAAAACGGTTTGCTAAATACCGGGAGTAATGTTCAGCTTTAAATTTCCAAAGCTGCACAGCAAAAAATATATATCATTCTCTAAACTACTAAAGGAATACGTTTACTGTCTTTACTCTTGTAGTTTCTTCAAGAGACGTATAAATGTTTGTGTGTATTAAAATTGGATAAGGAAACTGCTACGTCAGATAAATGGCTCACAGCTGCCTGATGCAGTGATATATATATATATGTATATAACGTTTTAATTAGAAATTAAGTTCTTTATTTTTAATTAATCCTACCAGGTTTTACTACGCTTTTCTGATGCAGGCTTACTGATTCCCACTGACATCTGTAAAACACTGTGAAGAACAATAACTGTTCAAATGACCGAAACTGCATTTAGAAATCAACGAGGAAAAATGTTTGCAATTATACACTTTAAGCCCGAACCAGTGATATCAATCAGTAAAATATCGTTCACTGAAAGTCAGTTGATAAGTTACTGCCAACTGGCAAATCAAGCAAATTAACTGGAAACAAGTGACAATTGAATTCTCTAGATTCAGTGTGAATCACAAATAAATCAGTGAAATTCAGCCATCATTTTAGTTAGTTATCATGCACTGATTATCAGTCGCTCAATTTTCACAGTTCTCACTGATTTGGCTCAATTCTCACTTTCAAGTTTAGGGCGTATTGAACGCTATATTATTTTGCGATAGTGGCAAACGCCTTTTTTATAATCTACGAAATATGATCGCCTTTAAGAGAAGTTTTATTGCCATATGACTACGCGAGACAATTGCGTGTATCACACAACACGCAGTTGTTGTGAACTGCTCATACCTCTCCTACTCGTGAAGCCGTCCATTTCGCATAGCTTTCAGACCGCAAACACGTTACATATGTTTGAGTCGGCCAGCAATTGTATTCTGTCCTCTTGCTACCTTAGTAAGGAGTCAGTTTTACCTCAGAACCGGTGTAGAGGCCGTCCGCTTGCAAAGATTTTCGTCACACTTGTAACGTTGAAATTCCGAGATGTTCCATACGTTTCAACTGTCAGTGGGCTCAGAAATTATGAGATTTGCCACTTCTAAGGAAAGGTGGCACTTGGAGATGTGGATTCGATGTGGGATACCTAAACACCCACCATCGATTAAAAGTAGCGTGTAATTAGTCCCTTCGCTTATGAAAAAAATTGTCGTTATCAACGGGAAGGGTGGGTGTGCCATTTCGGGAGCTGTAACTATCAAGAAGAAAACTAGCAGAATTGCATCGACCAGTAGCCGTTTCTCTCGTGATTTTCCTCTATGAGAGTAAACTCTACCGGTTCGAGAGTTTTAACTCTCCGAGAGGCTAGAGCTAATATCGCAGGACCGTTTCCACTATACAGTCATAAAACTCTCGGGCGCGTATCCACTCTAGTTGAAAGTTCAGGTATGCGAGAGGCTTCAATAGTAGTTTTCATGCAGGTGCGCATGAAAGCGGTTGCTCTCATTGTTTTGTTGAAATTCGGAAAACGTTGTTTAGTGGGAAAAAGAGGGAAGTGGCATATTCATGATCATGTTCACACATTTACTGTACACAATTTACCATGAAGTCATACGTGGTTGTTAATTTCTTTTGTTTTTGACTGAACTTTCATTTCGCTCCCACGTAATCTTCCTCAGTGACGGGGCCTCGACAGCTGTGCGGTTAGACTGCTCGCCTCCCACCACGGTGAACCAAGTTCAATCCCAGGCCGGGCCACTCCCGGATTTTCGTAAGTGGAAGTCGTGCCGGTTCGCAAGTGGTTTATGTTTATGCACACGTAACAGTCCAAAACAATGTTCGTAGAGCATCAGTATTGCATTTGATCCAGTAAATTTGTAAATAACATGGTTCTATATCTACATTAATACTCTCAATTCGGATGAGCCTACCCACAAATTATGGGTTTATAAAGAAAACACAACAAAAATTGTAGCCTCATTTGCTTACAAAATATTTTTATTGTATTAACAAGAGTTTTATATAAATTAAATGTTAAGCTTTTATTATAATATTGAAGTCTTTAAAGGTTTACGAACTGCAGTCACTTGTGTAGTGTAGGCTATTATCTAAGTTTATATTTCTGAAGTAGGTTTACCAGTAGTTTTGAATAGAAAACACATATTTTCCGTCCATTTTGTAAATATTTTTAACGTGACGGAATTTTTATTTACGTGATGACGCTAGTAATGATAATTTTTATGTACTTACCACACTGGAAATATTATTTTTGGTATAAACACTACAGATGATGAACTTGAAGTAATCGAAGAAAGCCACATGGTGATATTATATCCGTTGCCATCATCCCACTTACTTCCAATAGCTTTGCCTGATTTTGTGAAACCTCCTATGGTTAATAATTTCGCTTTTATGTATAACACGTGGAACAATAACTATAGGTTGTTCACGGTTAACTTAGCATTTTTGAACGTCCTGCTTGGGATCTACTTTTTTTCTCATAATTATCCGTCTTCTTTACACTCATGATCAGTTTAATAAGCGATCCCTACATATAAAAGTGTGGCAGCCCTTTTGCCGTGATGACGGTGGCGATGCGGGGTGCGATGACCTCCACAAGGCGCCGGAATTGGTTGGGCGCCATACTGACTCATGGCCGCTGTACGGGTTCCTACAGTATACGGAGGTGTGGAGGAGCAGGATACACGGCGCGCAAACATACATCTCGGCGGCACCTCAGACGTGTTAGATAGGAATGAGGTTGGGAGACATCGAGGGCCAGGTAAGTAACCTCGAGTTCATTCCACTACTCGGTCACAATCCGGGAACTGTAGGCTGGTGCACTGTCCTGCTGCAGGTACAGGTGTCCTGCTATGGGCGCAGTATAGATCGCCCTGTACCGTTCGCCCGAGAGGGACGACGGCACTTGTACCAGAGGACCCGTTCCATCCCACGTTAACAGTCACCGTACGAGAATACCACCATCGCTGCCGCCACCGGCCCTAACTGTCGACACGAGGGTTCCTCGGCTTCGTGTGCTTGGCGACGAACTTCTGCTCTGTCATCGCCGTGTAAAGGCTGTTCACGATCAAGTGAGCACTTTTCATATCAACCTTAGAAAAAAATTTACTGCTCCTACCCGCATATATTTTAACGGGTGCACTTAGTAACATGCGCCCAGTAAAGATGGTAACGATAGAAGGAAAGTAGTTTCATACCTTCAAGACGAATTAAAAACGTTAGGTAACCGTTTGTGAAAACTTAAATTATTTCCTTCACTTTCTGTTTTTTTTAATTCATCTCAGTGTAAAAATGAGCACATTTGTATAATATTGACTTTTTTGATAATTCCAAAAGTTTTACTCTACCGACGAATGAATAAAGTGATGAAGCCGTGGCAATGTTAATTTTACGTAAGACGGAAGAATAAAGTGCATACGAGTATATCATAAGCAGGGCTTTGAAAAGTGCTCAGTTTACCATGAACAGCATATACCAACGTGTATAGGCGAACTTTTTCCATGCGTCAATAATCCAATGGCGGTGTCACCGCACCCACGTTAATCGTTGAGCCTTGTGACGCACGGTGAGCAGAAATAGTGTAGTGGTTTCTGTACCTCACGGCGATGAGATGGCTTTGGATGGCATGTCTCACAGGTCGTTGTGGTCCGGCACTTAATTGGCGAGTGTTCTGCTGCACTGTGGCTTGTCTAGCCACTGTCGCCGACTGAGCTCGCCGACGGCGATCGATGTAATCGATATGTTTGCACGACACAGCAGTTGTCCCGGGGCAGCGGTGGTTTTATTCGAGTCCATGATCACACGGTTCACTCTTGACACGGGGACCCGCGGAAATCCCACTGTCTGCACGACTTCGGAGACGGACTGCTTCGTACGTCTCGACCAAATTATCTGGCCACGATCAAATGTGCTGAGATCTCATTTCTCCCCCATTCTGTGTTCGATTGTTACTCAAACGGTCAGTATAGAGTCTGACGACATTCCAGTCACGCTTGGCTGGGCACTATTACATTCTATGCGGCTACCACAACGCTATTTCGCCACAACAATGCAGGTGTTTATAAATTCAACTGCTCATCAGTGCACGTAAGTATATCACTTTATTCGCGCGTAATTCAAGTAGAAAACGTCGCAATTTTTTTGGAAGGTAGATATTTTAATAATATGGAAATCCGCGCAGTTTTGTGTGGGAGAAAAGAAAACTGAATTCTAAAGCTATGGATTCACATATTGCACCCAGTGCGTCAAGTCTTGTAACTATTGTTACAAATTCGCTTTCATATTAATTATATCCCAGCATCTTAGTCTGTAGTTAATGTAGAAAATGAATAGTTATGGACAATACATTTTTTTTTTGCAAATGGCGATTATAAAAGTTTATACCTTACTGTGTACAAATTTTAATTCACTGTATTCATAAATTACAAGGCATTAGAGTCATACGGGATTTCGTAAATTGTGAAATTATCAGATGATTTGTAAATTCACATATAAATTACTGTCACTATTTAAGACAAAGTATAACTTCTTTCTCTAGGTTATTGTACCCAGGAGACAACACACACCTGTATACACGGTCGGTCCTCGAAAATTTCGATTAGCTCTGCTATATGCAATTCACGCTAAAGTGAGCACTTTTGAAAGCCCTCTCATTTGGAAAGATGGTCAATAAATATATGTTATTGTAGCCTTAGACGTTAACTCCCTATAGCGGTGGAATAAACACACTGTGTTCATTACTTACATGGCAATATTTATTTAAAGAGGAGGCTAGAGGATATGAAAATGGCTGAAATAAAAAAGTAGCTAGATCCTGAAAAGTGCTCACTTTACCGTGAACACTCCGTACCTCCTTGCACGCCCATTGAAGAGTTCTATTCAGATATTTTGGAACCTCGAGTGGCTTCTCCCACAGGAGACGTTGTTTACTCTACACAGACATTCTAAAACTCGTCGAGAGTTCTGAACGCCCGGGGGACGTCGCGACGCTCCCGGCCAGTTTCTGAGAGTTACTCCCAGACAGTGTCTTGGAGCGAGTTTTTTTGAACGGCAAGGGGGGGGGGACGTCGACCGACACTTCACACTCGCAGGGCCCAAACTGGCAGCATCTCTCGGACAGTAGCGCTTTACTCTCCGCGAGTTCACACTCAGCTCGCCGCTTCCGTCCGTTTGGCTGCTCCCAATAACAAAAACTCTCTTGGTAGACATCCGCTCTTAAGGTTCCTGCCTACCTGAAGCTTTTTTTCCCCTCGTTTAGGCCGAGAAGCGCGGGAGCGATAAGGACGACACTGCCACGCGCATCAAGAGTGCCATCGCCACTAAGCTCAAGGCTCTGAACTGGCGTGCAGTGTTCTGGTCGCACTGCGTGTACTTACGGGACTTTCAACGGCGACCCTATTATTTTATTGGCGGGAAGTCTGTAAAACGGGTCACTGAGTAATTTTATATGTACCTGATGCGTATATTCCGAGCTACAGCGCTTCGAAAACCATTTCCAGCCGTTTTGGAGTACTCTGAAATGGGGTTTTTAAAGTGTGTGACATTTTGAAAGTGCTCACCAGCCCTTGTCTGAAGAGTGTCTTTTTTTCGTAGAACAGCTTATTGGACGCACCTTCAATAGTTTCGTAGAAAAACGTGCATTTCAAACACTCTGCAACGCAGTTCAAGCACCGCGTAGGAGGGAGCCTAAAGGCAAACAGGAGTACCCCTAGAAAACCCACCACCCAGCGGCAACGTCTGCCACGTTTACCACTGCATGCGAAAAATCCGGGTGTTACCAAGTCGGAAATCGAACCAGGAGATCCTAAGTGGAATGTATATACATTATTTCGATGGCCACCACGGTTATTATCTTTAGATTAACACTGTCGAGTATCCGTGGTTGGCTCAGTGCCATGAATGCTTATGTGTTACTATTCTTCTGCTTTTTAATACTAGACTTTCTTTTTAATCGGTTACGTTTGGAATGGGGAAATGAGTCTTCTATTTTTATAAGTAGTAAAATAATTTTAGTTGCATGCGAATTTTCTTGTTTAGTTTAATTTAATTACTGATATTTCGTCTGCTAAAACCATGTTCTATTCCGCCACTTTTTTTTAATGGTGTCAAACAGACTAAAAACTCTCTCGATTGTCGATATTGACCCAGGAGGCATTTTTTCAAATAAGTGCATAACTGGCGAGAAAATAAAATAATTTACGGGGTTGGAATGAAGAGTGAGTGAAGATGTTTGAGCGGCTCTTAACAGCGAGGTCTTGAGAGCCGATGAGTGGTGAAGCGAGGTATGGAGCAGTGCCGGAATGAAAGGGTGGAGGAAACGGGAAATCCCCGAGAAAACTCGCCGACCAGCGGCATCGTCCGGCACGACTCCCACATGCGAAAAACCCGGGAGTGACCCCGTCGTGAATCGAACCCGGCTCACCTAGGTGGGAGGCGAGTTGTCTAACCACTACACCACCGTGGCCCCACGGGGGTTGGAAGTGGACAGAGTAAAATGCCGATATGTTTGACCGCACGTGTGGTCGGCTGCAGGTGTTGGGGGTTGGTCACCGAGTGCCTAGGCGGAGGACGTTATACAGGATGTCACACAGTAGCCAAGCCGTTTAAAAATGAGCACTAAATCAGCCAGTTTTATAAGAAACTTGTGTTTGAAACAGTTTAGTTGAAGGTACTGTGTTGTCATTTTACTGAACACCATGGACTGCTGTCCAGTGCCGCGTAACCCATTGCTGAGGTCTGAATTACGTCATCGCCGGAAATCGGCGAACGTCATTAACTATAATATTTGTTGCTCTGCTCAACTGTGCGTGTGCAAGTGCCAGACGTCTCGGACGGCATTCTGCAAGGATATTTCCAACAATCTCTCGGCCTTTACGTTATTTATTTTCGTACATAACTGCAACACAAACATGGTGATATGTATTTACTTGTCACTTTGTGGTAAATTCATGTTATTTAATAAAATTGCGACACAGTACCTCTCCTTGTACAGTCTCAATTGTAACCTCCATAAAAATTGGCCAAATTATACAAATTTAAAATGGTTGGTCTACCAACCCTACGAATCTGACTGGCATTCAATAACGCAATTCTATCAAAATTTTCATTCCATGAAAAATGTGTGTATATATATATATATATATATAATATATATATATACACTCAGAAGTGTTTTATACTATATATCGAATTTAGATATTAAAAAAATTGGTTGTCTGTAAAGTCGGTTTACTGACGATAGTTGAACGTGACAACGTCTTAAGAAAATACTGATGGAATGGTAGCATTTTTCAAAAGAAAATTTTAATTTCATTTGTTTAATAGATTTGTATGTATATAGAGAAGGAGGTAATTGGAAATCACAATGAAATTGATCAAGTGAGATTTATTTGTACGCATAAATACAATTATGTCAATTTTTTTTTTACAATTTAATAGTTTTTACAAGTATAAATGTGCGTTGAGCAATTGTTTTACAACTTTTAAACATGTGTAATATTTAATTTCTTACAATCTGTGTTATTCTGTTGAGAATAGGACGATGATAGGAAAAGTAGGAAATGAAAGGGAGTGTTTCGAGTTTAATGTGTCTTGAAAAAGTCAAATCGATGGTGGTGCCTCCTAGTGTTGTTGAGTTATTAACGTCTGATGCACAATCGACATTAAACATGTCTTTCATGAATTTGATGAATGTTTTTTCGCTCGTTCCGCGCTCTCGCTTGCACTTCAAGCCTTACATGGAACGCCTCAGAGCGAGGTAACGCCGCATGAGTCATGTTTTTTCGTGCGTGCAGCCGGCTCTATCGAATTATAAGACGTTGTCACGTCAAAAACAGGGTATCAACGGGCTAATCTAAACAATAAATTCTAGTAGCAAAATGTTTGGGAAAATCATTTAGTATTTTTCAATTGAAGTTGAATTTAGTAAAACAGCGCCCGGAGTACGCAAATTCACGTAAATGCGTGCACAACAAGTTGCATTTCACGTTGTTGAACGGAACTGGTGCGCCTTGCGGCGAGCGCCTGCACATAGGGCACCATAAACTCTGGGTACGTGGGCACCGCTAAGGGTGGCTTGTTGGCACACAGGATGTCAAACTACATGAACGACAAAGGAATAGCAGTTGAGTAGTAAAGGCTGCTAGAAGCGATTCAAAATTATTCCCGACAACAAAAAAACATTAGTACCGGCGATGTAGGGTCTGCACGTATTATCATGATTCTCCTATATGTAAGCTGTCGCCGCATGCCGTGAAAGTTCCGTTCGCTTTTGTGATATGCAACTTGTTGTACTCTCAGGTATATAAAGTTGCGGACTCCCGGCGCTGTTTTGCCAACTTCAAATTAAATTTAAAAACACTAGATGAATTTGCCGAACATTTTGATACTAGAATTTCTTGTTTGTATTACCCATAAATGCCGTGGTTTGAATTTAGACATATAATTTAAAAACACATTGCCTGTGATATATATAAATTAATAAATAAATATATATAAATAAATAAATAAAAAAATATATATATATATATATATATATATATATATATATATATAAACACACATAATTTTCATGGAATGAAAATTTTGATAGATTTACTTTATTGAATGCCAGTAAGATTCAGAGGAGTGAAGGTGATCTCCAACGCCAGCCGTAGAGAAGTCACCGCGTTAAAGAAAGTGTCCTTGAAAAAATTCTTCTGTAGAATGTCGTCAATTCATCGCCTGGAGCGCTTATCCCCTCCGGATGGAGGTGGAACGGCCAAGCCGGAAGGCCAGGAGACGATGTGCGGGGAAGGAGGTATATTTTTCGTGGAGCGAATACCGATGTCGGAGGGAGACCGGAATTCGCAAGTGCCGGCTCACCTTCCTGGAGTCCGGTTTCCTTTAGGAGGGGGAGGAAAGGCCTGTGGCGAGAGACAGATGGGAGAGAAAGAGAGAGAGGTAACATATCGCTCTGCGCTTCAGCATCGCAGAGGCGCTGGTATTCCAATACGCGGAGGAGGGAGGCGAATTTTTTGAAGAAGTGTGACATGAAGCTGCAAATATGGAAATTCTGTAATACACACCTAGGAATTTCACTTCGCATTTGGTGCTTCACTTAACACATTTTGTAAAGCTACCATTTATGCATGGTAAATAATGTTACCATTCGTGCTTTTCTCAGTACGCGCCTACAATGACGTAGTAAATTTTCGGCCGTTGGTGGNATCTTGATAGTAGAAAAAAATGGAATACTCATGACAGCCAACTAGACTATGTACGACTGTAAAGCAAGGGTGAAGCCAGGAGATAGGGGCATAAGGGATTTTTAACCCCCCTTTGCCTTTGAGGTAGTCATCAATTAATGTTAAAGTCATTAACATGCCTTTAATAGTAATAATAATGTGTAATTACCGTAAACAATTATTCATTTGATCATATTGTGTACCTATTTTTCTCCTAGTATAATGTCTTAATTGACACTTGTGTCAGCACAGCAATATCACCGTTGTAACCTCCTTCTCTTCCCTTCAGTGTAACGCCCTCTCCGCTGAGGAATTCCTGGATATGCCACTGCTTTAAAGAGCGCACAAAATCCCAATTACACATTTAATACTGTTTTAAAATTATGGGAGTTATGCAAGGTAGTTTCTAATAATAAAAATATATTTTATAATTACATTCAAACTAGCTTATTAATTGTGTTACAGAAAAAAATAAAACGCGCTGAAGTCAATAAAATACCTTTTTCCCGAAAAAGTTTCTCTTGTATAACTGAATATATATATATATACATACATATATATACATACACACACGCACACACAAGGAAGCTTTCGCAAATTTTACTAACGTGAATCGTAAAAAATAAGATTTTTGTTATTCCCTGTTTGTACTTTCCGTATTATTTTTTTTACTTCTGGAGTACAGAAAATGCTAAAAAGCACGAATAGAAACTATTTTTTTTATATTCATCTAAGGAACCTTTGTTATGCTAGAACTCCCTTGCGGAAACACCATGTATGGAAGCATCATTATTGAACCTGAGTTAGATTTTTCAACGGGATCAAATATTTCTGAAGTTAGAATATCTGGAAGAGATTTGCTTGCTGAAAAGGCTTTTATCTAAAAGGGTAGGAAAAATATTTTGGACATGTAACGAAATGAAAGTTTGAACTCACGTGATTTCTTACTTCGTTCAAAAATATGTGCCTGAGGTGAATCAATTTTGCGCTATATTAAGATTTATTCGTGGAGCTAAAAAAAAAAAAAAAAAAAAAAAAAAAAAAANGACAATATGTTTTAAATCCACACACGTATATTTATATGAACTTAACACAATTTTTACATTTACTGGAGCAAGTGTTGCGTAAACAAATACATGCTCATAAACAAATAAAGTTAGTTTTATTAATGAAGGCAATTTATTGGTACAGTCACGGTTTTGAATGATGACAAAAATATCGTGGTACTGAAAATTACGTATATAGGTACAGTAGTTTGCTCGCCTATGACTTTCGACAACAATTACATATTTTCAAATCGACTGTTACTTGGGTTTAAATTTCCTAAATATATTTTTATTGCTACAGGGCAAGGGTGGCAAACTATTTGCTAGCACTGCCACAAAACAACAATGCGCGTGTGTTAGATATCACACATGGGTATAACGTATACATACACAATTTAAATTAATTTGGCTTAAAGTGTTACTATTTAAAACTTTAATTTTGGCAAATGGTTTATATAGGTTATTTTTGGTCAATTAAGTAATTTTTATATAGGTGCTTAGGATTATAATTTTCTGTCAAATTTTTATTATTCTTTCATGATATATAAAATTATCATTTACATGGGCCATATCACTTAATTCATACTTCCATCAAGCGTAATTGTGCAATTATTGTAATATTAAAATTATACTCAAGTTATTCTTAAGCTTATGTAATTAAAAATAACACTGATAATAAAAAAAGACATTTATTTATCCATCAATTGAAACTTCACACATATAACACTATATTAAAACATTATACTATTTTTCCTACTGCGCAGACGAAATACATGTTTCTGGGAGCATAGACGACATAATGGGTAAAGTACGCACGAAAGCTGTACATTAACCACACCCGTGTCCAATCACTGAACTGATTTTATTCCTACGCAGTTGTCATAACCAAGTGACTTAGACTAGGGTTAGTTCACTGTTTAATCTCATAAGCGCTTTCATATGCCAGTACACTACTTCTGACTAAGTTGTATAACGCATATATTACGGAATCAGTTTACTTTGAATGTCATTGTTTTTTTATAACCTTGGGTTTGAGGTTAATATCAAATGTGAACAAACCTCACATCATTATTGAAACATGTGTGGCAGTTGTTTTAGCAATTCTTGAGGCCATGTTACCAAACGATGTCAAACTCGCTTTTGGGAGAGTCTGGGATCAAATACTGGTACAGCCATCCTGATTTCCGATTTACGTGGTTTCCCAAAATCACTCCAAGCGAATGCTTAGACTGTTTCTTACTGCAGGCCATGGCCGATTCGTTCCCCATTCCTGCTTTTCTGAGCAACTCGTTCCGTCTCTAATGACCTCGTTGTCGACGAAGCCCTACCTACCTACCTACCATCAGCCAATGTTTTAGGACATGCGCAAAAGGCTGTAAACCAGTCTACCTCATCGTACGGCAGTGTGGGACGCAAATCTACGCAATAGAATTGCACTATTTTTTACAATCTATCGAAGAGGATAGGAGAAAAACGAGAAAATAGCAATTATACATAATTGTGTATAATAGCCATTAGAGGAAACATTATATTAGAACAACGTATTTCTACCAAGATAATTATGAAGCGCCCACATGACTATAACGCTTTGATTCCTGACCAAAACATTTTATTCACCGTTACTGTTTTTATATTAACACAAGTTAAGTTTATTTCGTTATTTATTGCTTGTTCAGTGAAAATAAAACATAAAAGTATATTTATATTTACGTTTTAAATTTTTTTTTAGTATTCATTGTAATTTATTTTTTAAATACAACCTACAATTTTGCTCGTACGGGAAAGGAGATGCAAACAACTGAAACACACAAGCCGTTTTTATTTTATATATTTCTTTACAAAAAGTAATGCGACAAAAACAAAAGTAATAAAAAACATAAACAATTTTTTATTACTATATTTAATATATTTGTACAGCAAAAATTACCATTTGTTTTATTCTGTTCTTTCATGTGGGATCTCTTCCATATCACCAGGCTTAACCTCTGCCTGCTCTTCTTTCTCTTTTCCTCCCCTTTATCATTTTCCTTATTCGTCATGTTTCCACACATATGTTGGTGTTTCAGGTAGTAGAAGCTGTAATGTGTCTTCTGAAAACGACTCAGTCATCCTTCTTGGCATCTAACTTGAGCAGCTTAAGAGAGGATCCGAAGTTAGTAGAAATCCATTCAACGCATCCCTGTTACAATGTCACTGTTGTTAAAAAAAAATTCAATTTCCAGACTTTCGGACAGCTTTTGCGTTAAAATACTTTTCTGTGCACCGTAAAGTTTTTTATATGTTTTAGCGGCATAAGATAATTTGCGATAAAAGTTCACAAATATTGCAAAATGGCTGCTCACAAAAGTTGGAAATACCTGCTATCAAGGATTGTCCTTTTTAATTTCTTCTATGTTGGCTTCCAAAAATCTGAAGAATTCAATTGGCGTACATATCTGACGTTAATTCTTGTCCCACGCCGTCTAAGTCTATGCCTAGGAACATGTCGGTAAGCGTGATAGTTGAAATATATGCAATCAAGGACAGGGATGGTTGATTTCAAATTATTTAATCATCTGCGAACTAGTTGTAAGTAAACTGCTCAAACAAATTTTTACTTCAGAAATTTATTGTATCACAAATATCATAACATAACATTTCCCCTATATGCAAACATTATGCAAATGCATGTTTTAAAAAACGACACAAATATTGCAAAAATATTCATTTTGTATCATAACAATAAAAAAATACAAAAGCTGTCGGTTTGTTTGGGGAACCCCACTGTTCTCTCATGTTTTTTTGTCACTCTCCACATTTATCAATACCGTGGGTGACGACCTCAACAACTCACAAGATCTCTGATGCGCCGAGGAATACTGAGAATGAGGTTTCCATTCGCTCTTGTAGCAAGTTGTTGTATTCTGTCTGCGCGGTCAATATAAGCTCGTGTACATTGTTGGGTTTTTGATGGCCTGCTTGAATGGCAGTTTTCAGAAGGTCCCAGACATGCTCTATGCAGTTCATGTCTGGACTTACTGCTGGCCAATACATTCTTTGAATACCGGCTTGCTGATAGTTTTGATCAACGACTCTTGCACGGTGTGCGCGGGCATTATAGTCCGCCAGCAGAAACATATCACCAAATGCCTGTCGNTTTGATCAACGACTCTTGCACGGTGTGCGCGGGCATTATAGTCCGCCAGCAGAAACATATCACCAAATGCCTGTCGGTACGGGTCGTGTTGTCAGACTTCTTGTAGACACTACATGGTGGCTCGACAGTATGTGTTCTCAATACGAACTAAAGGCGTTCGACGCCCAAGCATGATTCCCGCGCAGACCAGGATTCCTCCACCTCGGTATGCGTGGACTTGTCGCACAGCATGACGCCATGCCTGTGCACCTCGTTTTCTCCACACACTCAACCTTCTGGAATCTGGCCTAAAACAAATCCACGTCTCATCAGTGAACATAACATGGGCCATCTTCAGCTGTCCACTCTTGATGATCCCGTGACCATTGGAAGCGGTTTTGCTGCCGTTGTCTGTTGCGATAAGGGCGTCTCATGGGTCTCCTAGCATGTAGACCTCCCTCACGAAGACCATTGTGAATGGTCTGGTCAGAGAGTTGTATACCTGAGGCTGCTCGAAGACGATTTCTTATCCCCCTTGCTGTTGAGGTATTGTTCCGGGATACATTAATACTCACATAGTGGACCTGAGCAGGAGCTGTGACCCTCGGGTGACCAGACCGTGGTCGATCATTAACACTACAAGACACTATGTATCGCCTCCAGACTCTAGGCACATTACTTCGTGAGGCACTCACAGTTTCAGCAAATGTACGTTGTACAACACAACTTTGTACGAGAGAAACGTTCCTAGCATGTAGCAACTTTATTATTGTGTGTCGTAGCATGATCCGATCACTTCTGCAGTCAAGCCCTCACTAACAGTCTACACATCGCTGAGTGAAAACAAGCCGACACTCGTCTGTCGCAGAGACAGCGCGCCAAAAGTGAACTATACAGTCACGTGGGTCACATACATTCCGACAAAAACGCCAGAACATTGCGTAAACATTATTCTAGAAATACGTTCCTTGGAATATCGTTTAAACATTAATGATTTTTTGTTTTATACAAAAACACTTTGAGCAGTTTATTTGTAATAAGTACGTCTGACAAGCTGAGTGAAGTGAGAAACTTAGGCCGCACTGACAGTCAAGTTTTTCAGCGCCGGTGAGAGAGAAGTGAGTTAAAAATGGAGTGGCGACAGAAGTAAATATGTGGGGAACGGGAATGTCTTGAGTACAGTCGTAGGTTTGGAGGGGCGTGGGGTGAAGGGGACGTGTCCCCCTTCAACAATTGAAGAGTGTGGGGGAAGTAAATTCCTCGCACCCCCTTGTCACCAAAAATTTTTGTACTGTTAATTTCTATTACTCGTTAGAAACTGAGCATTATTTCAAGTTTTCGAAGAATTTTAGTTTTTGTCAGTCACAACATTATTTTAATTCATGCTAAAAGTATCTCAATCCATATACTTGTCAGAAAAAAGAATATAGGGTACGATGATTAGACGGTTTCATTTGTATTCATCGAATGCGTCGATGCATATCGATACAATACTGCTCCATTTCTTACGCCATGTTTGTCCAAGATACAATTGAAATATTTGTAGAGAGAATGATATCTGTGGATCACCCCTGCTCCCCAAAAATAATGTATACCTACCAACGGTCATAATCCTGAGTAAACCATCCGCCTAATGGCAACGTACGCTGAGTTTCTAATATGCGAAACTACAGGTTCGAACCCCATCGGGAGTTGAGCCCAGTTCGCTGTGGTAGGAGGCGAATAGTTTGACCATGCCATCACCGTGGTCCCAAAAACTATGGGAATGAACAAATCATTTGACGTTTGTATCTAAAATCAAACTGACACATGGGGTACCAGGAAGTAAACGCGATGTAACGCTTACATGGTCCATCCATTCCAACAATATAACTTCGTGACTAATAGCACGATCGACATAAATGTAGTATCGTTCCATCGAATATACGACTGCGATGCGAGCATGACCTTGAGTTGTTGCCGCACATGCGCTAGGCGAGAGTGGGGGTCCGCAACGACTGGAGGCAATTTTGGGTGTGGGCGAAAAACTCCGGGGAGTAGTACATCTTGCGACTTCGATATGCTAGCACGCTAATTTTTTTTGTACCAAACGAAAGATCTCGTCTACATGTGCCAAAGTGTCAATTCCGATATTTTCGTTTCATTTCCACATCTCAAAGAAAATATTACCCGCCAACGTAGAATATTTTACGTAAAACCCAAGGCAATGTTTCGACACAGCTATTCCTTAAGGCTCCCGCCTGCCTAGAGCTTTTTTTTTTTTTTTTTTTTTTTTCCCCGTGTTTGAGGCCGAGAAGCGCTGGAGCGATAAGGGCGACACTGCTACGCGAATCAAGTGCGCTATCGCCGCTAAGCGCAAGGCTCAGTGTTCTAGTCGCGCTGCGTGTACCAATGTGACATTCAGCGGTGACCCTTTTATTTTATTGGCGGAAAGTCTGTGGGATGGTTCAGTGCAGGGCCCTTGTGTAGTTTTGTATGCATCGGTTGTGTATATTTCGAGCTACAGCGCTTTGAAAAAAGGCGTTTTTGAGTACTCTGAAATGGCGTTCCTAACGTGCGTGACGTTCTGAAAGCACTGAACAACCGTTGTGTGAAGTGTGTGTTCATTTCCTAGATCAGCAGGTTGAAACCACGTCTAATAGTTTCGTGGGAAAACACGTGCATTTCAAACGCAGTTCAAGCGCCGGGTATGCGGGGGCCTTAACTTCCTTTGCCAGGACAGTCCGTGTCTTAGACTTGGCCCGTTCTCGCGCCGAGCGACTGACATCCGCGGCCTGTGCCTCCCTCGTGTCGTACACGGGCGTCGCGAGGCAGCGATGCTGCGGGATGGCTCTCTCAGCCGGATGAGCGATAGCGAAAATTCGCCCCTCTCCCTTTTTCTACGTTCTCTTTCACCCTGGCAAGCCACCCTCGCCCGACATTCCATATAACCTGTGGTTGCGGGTGCGGGACCCGCATACGCGCTCCACTGCTGATGGGATACGAGTTGGTGTAAGGTTCAGGCTTAACCATAAACTAAAGATGAGGTCTACCTACAGTATCTCCCTGGCTGCGCAGAACCAATCTCCACGTCCCAACATTGAACTGCTTTTATCTCAACACGTCTAGCGAAAACGGCATGGTTTGAGATTTATGTATACTTTCTCCAACCAGTTTGTAATGCAGTTTGATTAAATTTGAATTGGTGAAATTATTTTATTCATATAATAGTGCTTGTCATTTCAAATTGTAGACATAAGCGCGTTCATCACCGTTGACCATGTGACTTTGACAGTTGTGTTCTTTTGGGATAGGTCACTGTTGGGTGCATGTGTAGAAGACGCATAAGTGGTCTACCTCATCTTCAGTCTATGGGATGAACAGCCTCTGGACGCCTGTTTGCTGTCGCTTCGTAGAAACTCAGAATAATCACGGCGAACATGGCTCACGCGTTTATTCAGCAACTCCGCCGGATGGTTCGTGTAATCCGGTATCGCCTTCATGTTCGTAGCACTGAGATTCCATAAGGGAGCTCCCTAGTTGTCATACGGGTATCATTGTAAGCAGTTTTGTCTATTATAATTTTAAAAGACTATGACATATTTTAATGTAAATCTTTTTTTCAGGACTGAAATTAATATCGATAAATTGTTGCCAGTTTTTACATTTAGATATTGGAACATGAATGTTGCCATTGAAAAACGTCAAAAGTCAGAAAAAAATCGTTGTAGTTAGTTTTCTCTTTACGATATTTATTCTTCTGCAAAACGGTGTTTTAAACGAGAGCGTATAATGCTGGATCATTTCTGAACATATTTTTGTATTAAAACCCTATAGTAACCGCTTAAAATTCTGCAGAAACAGAACAGACGCAAAGCTTGTTTATGATGTTTTTCAAGGCCTTCGAATTATTTCCTTAAGGCCGGACTTGACCTTGAGGCCTTTCAAATTTCGTACTAGAAGCGCAGGAACGGCCGAGAAAGTGGTAGGATTTAAGAATGTTGGATACCAATTTTTAAAAAATATTCCTACCGAACATTTTTAACGTATAGGCTACGCATAGTATGTAATATGTAATGCCATTTTCCTCGAATAAAAAAATTATAGTTCATATTATTTTAATAATTTGCTGTGAAATCCAAAACGTTTTTCTTTTACTGCAGTCATAATAATAAATACGAACTTGTATAAATTAAAACAATTGCAATGTAAACTAATGCTTTAGGCTACCACGTGGCACATATGGAATCACCAAGGAACAAGCCATACATATGAAAAAGAAGTTATATATAAAAACATTTGCAAATTTTTAACATTTTGTAAAAAGTGCTTAAACTGTTATTTAGTGATCACATCTACATCATGCGGTAGTCCACATCTTTAGTTTACGTTGTAAATTTTTTTCACTTCTATAACTTAGTTAGTAATAGTTATTATGACTGCAGGAAAACAGAAAACAAATTGGATTTGACATCAAATTATTAGAAAAAATTCAAGTGTAAAAATTTTTTATTCTGGGAAAGTGGCATTACACAGAATCCGTATAATTTGAACAACGTTTGGCACAATTATAAAATAATTAATGTTTTGGTATCTAAAAAACTTAACATTCTAAGCGATTATAAGCGTGTGTTGGCCACCTTCCACAATACCGTTTTCAAACCGAGCACATATTTTCCATCTTTGCCCGAGCCTCATTTCTACACGAAGTTATTGTATAATTTTCAATATCTCGAAATTTACGTGTAAGTTAAAATTTATATGCTCGATAAAAACTCAAAAACAGTAACTCATACTAATTTACTCCTACTTTCTCTCTACTAGCATGGTTGTTCCCTTTAAATAAGTACACTTATTGAAAGCGATATTGTAAAAGGTAGCTGAAACANTCTCTCTACTAGCATGGTTGTTCCCTTTAAATAAGTACACTTATTGAAAGCGATATTGTAAAAGGTAGCTGAAACACACCTAAAATCATTCCACGTGTTAATTCGCTCAGCTGATTTCGCATTAGGCAGCACCGTAAGGTAAGATTTACAATGAATAATACTTTTGCATTAAAATAACTCCTATGGTGACTATCACTACTGGAACATTTCTAAACCTAGCAATTTGCAAGTGAAACATAGTCTTTTTATAAAAAAAAATCCTTCCTTTTCTTTTTTTCATTAAGTACTAAATTCCTCATTACAAAAAATTAAAAACACAATTTCGAATATTAAAAAAAAATCATGCCGAAGAAATGTTATCACCCTCACAACAGCTCCTTGGAAATTCAAACACCACAAGAAACTTTGTCGAGTCGAGTTGAAAATATATGTATCACCTGGTGCTCTGTAGCACGTGAGTTAACTTTTTTTTTTTGCGCATCGGAAAGGTAGGTGGTTTTTCAGGGTGTTTATTCGGATGCGCCTTGCCTTCCTAGTAGGAAACCGTCTCCCTTCCTCTTGCACATTATCCCAGAGGGGAGTTTGTATCCGTCCCTACGGGATGGGCCACCGGTAATCGAATACCGCCAGGTCGTAGCTTGGATACCCAACGCGGGCTGGAATGTCGAGGAGGTAAGGGGGCGTAGTCCGTGGAAGTATATAGGAGGCCTCCCCGTGTAGCGGAGTCTCGCTTTCCCCGGACGTGTCCGGATTCCTGAACGCAACGAGGTAAATAGAATTGACAGGGCGTGATATGGTGCCATAAAAGTGAAACTTAAGAATGCTGGAGCTCTAAATTATCAGACTGGGCTTAGTATCGGCCCTCCTTAACCCAGAAAGTCTAATATAGGCTATTCAAGGTAAAGTGAGCACTTTTGAAAGACGTCTCATTTGGAATGATACTCAATAATTATATTTGATTACAAGCATTAGACGTAAACTTCCGAGTCCGGTGGAATAGACACTCTGTGTTTATTTACTTACTTAGACACATTTATTTTAAAAAGGCTGTTAAAGGATAAAAATGGATGAAAGGAAAAAGTAACAAGGTTCTCAAAAGTGCTCACTTTACCGTGGACAGCCTATACTAGGATTGCTTACGTTCATTGTACATGAAAAATATATTCTGTATTCGAAACTGAAATCTCGTCATCCGAAAGTGCTTCAGGGAAATCTACCAGAGGTTAACATAAGCAATTGATATGGGCTTAGTAAGGCCCATCGATGTTATGCCAGAGGGTTTATCAGGGGACGGTTTACAAACTAACTCATGACATAGCTTAGACTAGCGCCCGTGACTTACCTGGGAGTCGAACCCATGACCTCCCGCCCCGCAGACCGGCGGCGCATCAACCGACTGAGCCACGGGAGGTCGGCTGTAGGGCTTACGGGAATGCGCGTTTTTATGGGGGATGCAGTATATTGTGTGTTATAATTTATGCATTATTATAATGGTCAAAACGTGTTTAAACACGCCAGAAATAGGCAACGGACATGGCCCAAGCTGAGCTACCTGTGCCGTGATCAAACGTCTTCACAATTTGTTAGGCAATGGTCAACCTGGTCTTGATAGAACTGTTTCACACTACTTACCTGCTTCATCGCACGAACTATCCCAGCACCATGTTCATATTTCAGACAAATCTACATGTCGTCTTCGAGTCCTTAAGGAAGATAACAATACGTTCTTTTTGACTTGAAATATACTAAATACTGACGCATTCATATTGTCGCTGTGATTCCCAACCTTTCGAACGCGATACCAAAAATTTGTCATCACTTTATTTCCTAGAATTCCTTTTGAGTACTGAAAGTTTTTTTTAAATCTTATAATAAAAGAAAAATATATTTATTATTTGTTGTATACTCTGAAAATGTTTTTTTTTAAAACAGTTTATTCTGTTTTAAACATTAAAAATTATTTATTTCTGGAAACTTAAAAAGAGCCCTGTTAACAATATCAAATTATATTTATGTAAAATAATAATTTTGCTTGTTTACATAATTGTTTCAAAATTATTATTTCTGCCTGTTAACAGTGTAAAATCAGTAATTGCATGAAAGTATTAATGTCACCTGCTAACTGTATAAAACATGCAATTCAACTGAAATTCTAATGTTGCCCGTTAACTGCAACTAAATTACGACACTATTGTACAGGAACTGAGTTTTTGACCAAGAAGAGTACAGCTGGAAGGAGAACATTCCTCCGTAACATAAGTTCGTGCGAACGAAAGTTTTATTTTATTGTTTGGAAAGGAAATGTGTACAAACTGGTGTCAAATGCTTGTGTGAATGTTATTATAGAAACGAGAGGTTGAAATTTTCACTGTGTCAGTGTAAAGAACATTGTCATCGAGTAGTTTATTACGGTACTATTTGCGAAAGATACGATTCTGAATTTGTCTCTGGTGGCAATTTTCATGGGTGTGAGCTGTGTGTTTGGTTATAGCAATATGTTTAAAATATTGCAATTAAGTAATTGTTAGTTTTTCTATTTTATGAGATTCCTGTGTACATATCCGTTATTCGGAAGTGTTTATGTTACGATCTGCAAGACAGACTAAGTAAAAAACTTGCAGCTGACATGGAAAAAATTCGAGAGGAGTAAAGGTCTATGAGATTGCACTTTAACTGGTACTCAGCGTCATATATAAATATTAGATTTTTATTCGTCTTGATGTACGTCCTCGTATTTAAAATGTCAACCTATTGGATAGCAATCGACGAAGAACAGAAACTAAGTAAATTTTTGGCGCACAAAACTGTTAAAATAGTTTAAGTTTGAGCTTCACTATAACTTGACTACATACTAATATGCTTGTTGTTCTCTGTGGCCTTGATAGCTAAGAAAACAATTAAACGTGAAAACGAGATGTCGAAGCAGTAAGTTTCCTAGGCACCACTCATATAAATAGAATAGTGTCGATAGTAGAGTGGAAACAGTGCGGTTGCCTTCTGTGAAAAGCCACTCGACGCGAAACTCGAGCATTTATAGTGGGCACGTGGTCGCGAACTATCGTGGTTTTGTGACGAGACCGCAATCAACTCCGTCTGTAGCACTCTGTCCTTCTGAGACACGCGACGTCCAAACTCCGGTGTATTTTTTAACCTTTGGCATTCCGCTGACGTTTCACGAGCACCGCGAGCACGCGTGCACGCCGTGACGGGCAGATCGCCGAAGAAGACTAAACTGCACTGCTTTAGAACTCTCGGTATGTCCACGGACACATTCCCGCGGGACTGTACAGCTGAGACTGTACGGAAACGTAATCCACGATGACGAGAAACAGAACCGAGCTTCGTATACAGGGTGATTCTAAAATCCTGGGACAAACATTGAGGGGTGGTAGAGCTCACTAAAACAAACAATTATTGTATAGGAATATATGGGCGGAAGTGACGCGTTGAGGCACAATCACAAAAACATGACACATTAACGGAAACATAAAATGTTCATTAGCAGCATTCTTAACAAGTGATTCCGTACAGAAAATGTTAAAACAGTTGCTGGAAATGCATCCACCAACAGTCACGCATGCTTGGCGACCTCTACATATGGCGTGATTGGCTGACAATGGTGGCGTGCGTGAAATACCCGGCGTATTTGAATCTGTTCGCCAATCACTCCACCGACTCTACCAAGCTTGCATTACTGTCGATGGTAGCAATTTTGAGCAATTATTATAAACATTTCTGTAAAAAAGGCATTTAGCGGCGACGTTGTAAATAAACAATGTGTTGCATTTCATGTGTTATTTTTGTGTTTGTGCCTCAACGCGTTACTCCCGCCCATATATTCCTATACAATAATTATTTGTTTTAGTGAGCTCTACCACCCCTCAATGTTTGTCCCATGATTTTAGAATCATCCTATATACAAAACACCGAACATCCCCGTAGTTCAAATAGGCAACGAACAAAGCCGAGTCCACACGAAGCTTTCATCGCCACTGTAATTTAAGTTTCGGCAGTAGTTAGGATATCCACGTCACTTTTAGACGTATTCCTTCAAACATCAAAATTTTGCAGCTGGCGTCTGTTAAAGTTAACGACATTTGAAACACTCGCACACTGCTAGAAACGGAGCGAGTTACGTGACATTTTCTAACATATCCGACTTTGTTGCGAGAAGTTCGCAGAGTGAGTGGTGGCCCGGAGGGTCGGGAGTTCGTGCCCCGGTTCCTCCGCTGCAGATTTTCAGTTCGCATGTCGCGCACGCGTGGACCGTGTATTTGTCGTCATGTCGGTCTGACTTGAGCTCGTCAAACTTCACTTCCAAACACTTTCAAACGACACTTGCAAACGACAGTCACGCTCTGTACAACGGCAAATGTATCGGTCAATAAAGGCAGCTTAAACAAGAGGTCAGAATCGCGAGATTCAAAACTTCTAATTCGTGTTCAAATCGCCCTTCAAAGTTAACTTTCTTAACGTTTTAAAATTATTTTTTATAAATATTTTTGTGAAACTTTTGGAATGTCCGTTAATGATAAAAAACATATTTATAATTTTACGTAGCGTTCCGGTAAATATGTTTCCAGTTTTTTTTACGTAAAATTACGGATTTTCTTTTTTACAATTCGATGATGAAGACTAAAAGACTAAACTACTGTAACGAAGAAGTCTAAATGTGTGTGATGAAGACTGAACTAGTGTAATGAAGAATACTAAACTAGTGTGTGATGAAGAAGAACAAACAACTTAAATGAAGAATACTAAACTAGTGTGATGAAGAAGACTTAACTGACCTACCAGACGCCGTTTCCACCGGAAAGGCAGGTTGGTGGTCGACATACGATACGAAGATGGTGAAAAGGAAGCTGCCTGCTCCATTTGCGGACGCTCCAGAGATCCGGGAGAATGAAGTCGAGGAGACGAGACTGAGATGGAGTGACGAGTGAATGCAGCGGTGGGTGGTAGCAGGAGTACCCGGCGGAGACCCATTGGCAACGTCCGCCACGTCTCTTACATGCCAGAACACATGAGTGACCGTTCCGGGATTGCAACCAGGATCGCTCATATCTGGAGCCTGGTGAGCTAACCACTGATAATCTGGAGTAATAAAAATAACTGCAATAGTTAAAAAAAATAAACTCGATACTTGGGTATGACTGTTTTATCGCAGAAAATGTTGACTGCTTAATAGGTTTTTTCGAACTTTGCAGACGTTAAAAAATTTTATTGTGATACTGGCTGAAATGTATTCACGAAGCTGCTTTCCAATTACCTTGGCACAGTTAGATATCTGATACTCTTACGATTGGACATTTGTGGTTTGTGTGAAAAAGCTTACCCAAGTCAAAAAATGCATTATACAATCCAAAAACAATATGAGATAGTACAGTGTATTTTAGGGCAATGTTTTTTTTTTTTTTTTTGCGTTTTGCCACTATTTCTAGCGAGATGTGAGATACAAACAAGTTGAAGAACCTAGGCGATCTGAAGTAATTACATTAAGATACTGTGGAAATTACTTCGTTATAAATAACATTGCTGGTATGTATATTGGAGTGCGGGAATGACACGAAGGCAAATGTACAGTATTTTGACGAATACATATATAAAATGTCTATGCTCAATATTATAGAAGTGTCTTCAATGAGTAAAAATTGATATTGGGAGTCTGTTTTCAGAAACGTTAACTAAAGCCTCCAGGAGGCATTGAACTTTCCAGGCAGTAATTTACAAAAACAACAATCGTGGCCGTTAAGGTTACCTTCACGTTTGACTATAGCTGCATTACAGTTACTTGAAAAAATATTAAAACGACTTTTGGAAAGCACCCTTGTTCGTAAATTCGGTAATTTTATCGTAAACGCTAAAGGCATACTTACTGATGTTGACAAATAACCAAACATTTTAGTCCCGTTAATTATCCTAACTACATCAATTGCTGCAGCTGAAAATGTAACGATTTAAGCTGTTATTTGTGTTAGTTGTTTCTTTTAGTTTCACATACGTAAACTTAGGAATTATAAAGACTGATAACCCATCTAAGCTTCTGAAAATATCAAAGTATTACTTTATGGACACCTTGACTTTTTTATTTTTGCTTGGTCAGCCATAAGTTGAACCACGCATGTGTGACTTTCCACCCCTACAACTGTACCCTTCCTGGGCAATGCAGGGGTGTAAGTTATCCTTTGCGTTAACTGATTTTTCTTTCATTTTTATTTTGGCCAATGGCTTCCTGTTGTACCACATTAAATTTAACATTTTTTTAAATTTGAGTACATAATACTTAAGAATACAGAAGTTAAACAGACCTATTATATTGCGAACTCTAGTGATACACGCCAACAAAATGCGGCACTGGCCAGCAAAACGTCGGGGCGCCATCCAGCNGGGGCGCCATCCAGCGCCTGATGACTTACATGCCAGACGACAGTCCAGCCAATAGGGAACCTTTCGCAGCAAGCAGTAGCCAATCGCACACAAGGTCGATTCCAGAGCCTCGCGGAGCCAATCAGCGCGCCCACGCCAAAAAAAAAAAAACACCACACAAATTCACCTCTTTATACTTCATTAGTGTGTACCTTGGGGCTGCTCATTAGGTTCATATGCACGTGTTTTACACTTAGCTATGAAAGTTTACAAAGAGGCTGGGAGAAGAGAGCATTCAGGGGGCACAAAAATGNTGCACGTGTTTTACACTTAGCTATGAAAGTTTACAAAGAGGCTGGGAGAAGAGAGCATTCAGGGGGCACAAAAATGAGCATACAGGATGAATAAAAACAACAAAGACAACGCTTAGTGTTTTATGCGGGACGGGAAACAGATCATTTTTCAAGAGGGGACCCATGTCCGGAAAAAAACATGGTTTGGAAGTTGTGAGGACTGTTCCATGGCCACCACGGTCACCTAAAGTCACGGCTATAGGGTCAAGGTCACCTGGGTCTAACATGGCAGTTGGGTGACATAATGACATGGGGGCTGGTCGGTTCCAGTCTCTCGTCCCCTCTAAGCACGAACATTTAAAATTTAAATTAATTTTTTAATACATTTTTAAATAATTTTTTATAACTATTCGGGGAAATTATAGAATTTTTTGAAATGTTTGGGTTCAAGGTCAAAGGTCAAGGTCACCGACATCTAACATGGTGGTTAAAATGGCTGAAGGAACCAAGATGGCAGCCGGTTGGCTCTGGCTCCGATTGCGGATTCCGTGTATCGATTTGTCATATCCTATGCCTATAAAACCAATATGGCCGTCACTGCTCTGCCCTCGAGAAGAGTGTCTCCCAAATCCTTCCGATGAATAGAAAAGTTCCTTTCTGCGGCTCGTTTTCGCAAGTGGGAAACTCTGTGCTTTTCTGAGGGGAAAACGGGAAATTTTGAGGAAAAAAGGGAAATTGTGATGGAAAAAGAGAAATTTTTAGGGAAAAAGGAAAAATAAGGAAAATTTAAGATGGCGGCAGTTGGTTCCAAAATTTCTACGCCCGACACCCTTGTCCCCAAAAATACTAAATCATTCTACTTGCTGTCTTATAAGTGTTGTCTGTAAATTAAAATAATGTTATAACCACAATCTCTATGATTTTAAAATTAATCTTATATTGCAATTACATTGTTTAAGGGGATTTTATTACAGACTTCTGTGAGTGAACTCAACGCTTGCGTCTTGTTACCGACAAATCGGAGCGTGCAAAACAATATCTGGCAGATAAAATCCTCGTCAGTGAGTTTATAATAGTAGCGCGAAGTTTTCAGAATGTATTTCAAGAAAATGTACAAAGTTCAAGAGCTGCATAATTTATTTTTATTATTTGTTCTAGCCTGTAGTTGCTTTCCAAAATAATGAATTTTACCAACAGTATTTTAAAACAAATTCAATTTAACTATTACTTAAAACCTTAGGGAAAACCAACAGCTATGTACGTTACTATTGAAGTATAAAGCTGCTCATGAATAACTGAATAAAGTTATTAGTTATAAATAATAATAATGAAATCTTAGTGAGATTAATACGATATTTTGTATTTAAATGTGCATAATTCCTATATACATTATAATTGATTAATTATTGTATTTTTTTGTTAAACGTCTATTTGTTTTAGATTGAATTCAATATTTGTGATGTGATTATATTATATTCTTGCCAATAGCGAAAATGCAGGAAGGAAATAAATCTAGCAACATTTTTAAAGGCAATTTCACGTGCCTTAAACCGATTTTTCCTGAGGAAAAAATTAATTATGTATATATATATATANCATTTTTAAAGGCAATTTCACGTGCCTTAAACCGATTTTTCCTGAGGAAAAAATTAATTATGTATATATATATATAATATTCGCCATAGCTACTTCTTTATAAACTTAACTACTGCACCTGTTTTTTTTATAATAATANTATATATATATATAATATTCGCCATAGCTACTTCTTTATAAACTTAACTACTGCACCTGTTTTTTTTATAATAATAGCTATACATATCTTACTTCACAAATCAAAGTTTTCTGAGTTTCAAAGCATTATGTCCATACAATACGATAAAATACTTAAGCATATTTAAAAAAAACTGGCAGAATTAAAAAACACTGCCGTCCGTATAATTTTTGAACTCAGGACTGTAACATCCCGGAATAAAACAAGTAAGTGTGACAGTTCGTTTTCTTCATGCCGAACTGATTTCAGCTTGAGTTTTGTGAATTATCTTGCATACCTTTTTATCTTCCTATAATAAACCAAAAATATTTGGTTTCTTTATTTAATAATTTTACACAATTCTATAACATAACATTTCTTACTAGCACGTGACTTGGTCGCCCAGTGTCAGCCTGTGACTCGATATCACGTGTTCCCCACTCCCTTGCATCTTCCAGCTCCAGGCACTGACGTTACACAACTTGGGTCTTAGTCTGCGAAGGAATAGACGCGGACGCCTGTCGAACTTTCCCTTGAGGCATACGTATTACTTTTCTTCCCCAGCCTGGCTAAAGTGTTTGGCACGTAGGCTAAATATGAGATAGACCGATTATTCGTCTTCTGCGCATGTACCCAACATTGACCTATCCCAAACCAGCACAACTTTCAAAGTCATATGGTCAACACTGACGGACGTGTTTGTTTATGTCATAATTTTCAAAAGACACGCACTTTCATATTAATAAAATACTTTTACCAGTTTGAATTTAATCAAACTGCATTACAAACTGGCCAGAGGAAGTATATACACCTCTCAAAGCACTTGTTAAGTAAACAGTGTTCTAACCTCAAATTCTACCCACGTCGTTTACGATAGTCACGTTGGCAGAAATGCAGTTCAAAGTTGGGACAAAGAGACGGGTTCCGCGCGACCAGCGAAATTGCTCTACCCCATATTGACTCTACAGTTTGGCCCGATATGCGTGACTTCACTAATCGGCAATGAAGCCAGAACGAACACAGGGTAGGGTGAGCATGCCAGCCACGCAGTAACGAAATTCTGAGTACCAAAACTAAACAGCTCTATTGCCAGCACTCCTATAAAAAAATATGACGTGAATCCCTATTCTTCACAGTTTTCTAAGTAAATACATGTTTCGGAATTTCATTACACTTCGGAGAGATTCCTAATGTTACGAAAAAATTCTTAACTGACAGTTTTGTGTTTTACGTTAATACATGTTCAAAATCAGACCAAAGCATGCTGTACCGGTGTACCAGAACGGAAACGGCGATGCAGTGTTTGCATGGTGATTCATTCCAACGCTATACATTCGTGACTAACAACACGATTGAAATAAATGTGGTCTCTTTCGATCGGATATATGACTAACATGCGAACACAACTTTGAGTTGGCACCGCGCATGCGTGAGTCACGGGTGGGAGTCCCCGCGACCGTCTGTGATTTCGGACGTCGGCCAAAATTTCCCGACAGTATATCTCGCTACTCCTATGAGCTATCGCGCTGATTTCAGTGCCAAATTAATGCTCTCGTTTAGATCTCTGGAATTGGGTCATAACAGCCAAGTATAGATTTCGTCAATTTCATCCCCGCATCACAAAGAAAATATTACCCACTGACGCAGACCTACTCTGTCTTCCACTACAGTCACACCCCGAATTATTATACATATCAAAGCCCGGGTTTCTTGGAAAAACAGAATGTGTATAAACTTCATGTCATTGTCTTAATTCATGATTTTGACTTTACTGCTGGAAAATCACGGGCCAGTTTCGGGGGTATGCACAGGAGACGAACACCAGCCTGCATCATCTTTAGTCTACTGCCAACAACTAGCAGGTGGGGCGTTGGACGGGCATGCACATGGGCGCACACTCTTCAACCCCACCCCCTCATCCTCATAATCATGTTACGTTCTGGTGTTTCGTGCGCGAGCGGAAGGGGATGGAAAAGGGGTGATAGGGGTGTAACAGGTACGGGCCGATGCCTCCCGGACTTTGAATGCCTCCGACAGCCTGTGATGATCAGAGCGTGCTGCAGTGGGGCCTAGCGAACCTCCCCTCCCCCCAATCTCTTACCCCCTTCAGTTTTTTTCCACCCCCTGTTCGCCACGCATACCAGTTCGAGAGCGCTTGCACGGGCCGGTGGGCACGCTGCTTTCATCTCGACATCGGGGGGTGCCCGATGAAGGGGTAGTGGTGCGTCGCACAGGGTGGGGCTTGTCATCCGACGAGATGTGTGGTTGCGAAGGGGTTGAGAGTGGTAAAAGGTACAGGGCTGTTCAGAGCTTCGCGGCCTTCCACATGCAGAATGGAGGGTGAAGGGGGTGTACGGTTTGGACACATTGCTTGCAGCTCGCGGCGGAGTAATTAGCCCGAGTGGCGGGAAGTTCAAAGTAGTGTATAAATGAGTGCAATTTTTTTTTATTTTTACTTCTTGCGCCACACAAACATGAAACTCCAAGGTCGTGCGGAAGATATTCTACATATAAATCGAGCTCTGCTTCAGATAGGTCGACCGTTGTGGATAACGTCATCTAATAATTCTGGGAAACACAAAGATGCGTGCCGTTTATTTATCTGTAGCATAAGTGCCAGTTGCATTCGGAGGCATTAATTATCATCCAGAATTATATTGTCCCCAACAAACAACATTAAAAATCAAAATTGTGTTTTTATGTAAGAATACAAAGAGAATATGAATGACGAGTCTGGTATAAGGGGTTGGGGCTGCAGATTAGGATTCGACTGTCCACTCCATCATTCCGGTCTCCTGACCGACATCTTGTTTCCTGTTACCATTTTGTCTGCCATTTTACCCCACCATTTTGCAAAATAATATTGGATACAGGTGACCTTGACCCTGGTAACCTTGACCCCATAACCTTGAACCCAAAAAATCGCAAAAAAGACACAAAAATTATAAAAGAATATTAAATAAATTTATACAAAAATTGTAAAAATTTAAACAAAAAATATTAAAAACAGTTATTAAAATAAAATTTTAAATTTTTGGGCTCAGAGGGGACAGTGGAACAGAGCCGAGCAGCCATTACGTTATGACATCACCCGACAACCATATTGTATCCAAGTGACCATTAATGTTGACCCCGTGACCTTGAATGACCTTCAACCAAATTTTTTTTAAATTCTTAAGATTTTCAAAAAATTCGAAGAAATTTTAATATGTAAATTAAAAAAATCAAACATTTCAATCTCGAAGGCTTGGGCATAACGAGATCCGCGATCGAAACCAGAGCTGACCGGCAGCCATGTTATTGTCACCCAAATACCATATTTGATCCAAGTGACCTTGACCTTGACCCAAGTACTTGACCCTTAACCCCATGAACCTTCACCCCATGACCCTTCTCCCCATGACCCTTATCCCCATGACCCTTATCCCCATGACCCCATAACCATTCTAACCATAACCCTTGACATTGACCCCATGACCCTTATCCCATGACATTAAAATACAAAGTAAATTTCAACACACTTGTTATTGAAAAATATTATCTTGTAATTACAGTTTCAGAAGAAAAAATGTTAATCACATCATGCGATATGATCCCTGGCCTTCAGTTCCCCAATGATTTGAGATATCTCGTTAATGTGGGAGAAATCTCCACCTTGTCGGAAAGTGATCAAATGTCTGAGTCTATCAACAAGTTCATTCGGGTCTTCGAGAAATAGGTAGCTTGTATTCTCAGCGTCTTCTGCCTTCGTCATATAGTTTGTTGCAGCAAAGTTTTTTAGCATTCCTGTTCAAGTTAGATATATACCAACAGGGACTGTTTTGAGCAGACAAATACGTACTTCTCTGCTATCGAAGCCTTTCGTAACCTTAATATGTAGCCTGTTTCCTGGAAAGATCAGAAAATGTAATAATTTATTTAAAAATTACTGAAAAACGAATTGTTATATTTGCATCGATAAAGAACTTGAGAGTAACATTTCGCACACTAAGGTTTTGTTTCAAGTTTGTATCTTAGAAATTGGCTTCAAAAGACCAAATTTCATTAACACGTATTTCCCTATATAAAATTCGCCACCAGGCAACTGCGTTAAGAGCCGATGAGGGTGAAGCGAGGTGAGTGCGGAAAACATCTCCGGAATGAAAGGGCGTGGGGAGTGGGAGACACCCGAGAAAACCCGCCGACCACCCCTCTTCTTTGTTCCGTTACGGGCGACATCAGCCCACGTGGAGCTCTCGGAGAATGCTCCCCAAGAAAAGAAAAGAAATCTCAAGTTCACTGCCTCGCCGTCTAGTCGCGTGCGCGCGGGCCATCTCAGCAGCGCGTAAGTGCAGAGGGTTGTGGGAACGGCCATTCATACAGACCTACGAGACTTTGCACTGCGGTACACAAGCTCCCAGCTCGAACCAACGTTCAAGAGCACTGTGCTTGAACCAAAATATAACACTTGTCCTGTTGGTCTGCTAGTCACTCGCTGCCATGAAATAATTATCATACAATACTTATATTGAAGTGCTGTTCACGGTAAAGTTAATATTTTTGAAACCAACCTTATAAAAGTATCACTGCCTCTACCTGCATATATTTTAACGGACAAAGTGTCTGGCGTGCGCCCAGTAAAGGTGGTAACGACGGAAGAAAAGTAGTCCCATTTATTAACGTTGAATAAAAAGTGTTAGGTGAACATTTGTTAATACTGAAATGATTTAATTTTCTTTCTGTGTCTTTAATGATTTCAGGTGTAATAATGAGTAAATTCATAAGACATGTGCATTAAAAATTATTTCACAGTTTCACAGGACGAAATCACGAATAAAGTGATCAGACCCATAGCAATCTTAAATTTACATATGTTGGAGGGATACAATGTAGTCAAACAAGTAGATCCTAAGCAGGGATTCTGGAAGTGCTCAGTTTACCGTGGACAAACTATACATATATCGCTCTCTTATTACTATGAATTTTGACACATTTAGCACTGATTATGGTTTTATATGCCACCATAAAGCCCAAATCTTTAAAAATGTTATTCTTATTTGAGTGCAATAAATTGGGTAGGAAAGATCCAGACTAAACTAACTGCTGTCTTTAACATTTGAATGCGCATACATGTGGCACGATGGTTACATTATTATGAAATTCTTTATATTCATTCAGTAATTTATATTCTTATATTTGTGTTATTAACAACTATCACCACAATTCGATCGTTGTTTAAATCTGAGACGCCCAAACCGACAAAATCTTTCCCTCCTCTTTTCTGTATTTTCTTAGAGAGCTTTACCTGGAGAGTAAAATAATGAAATTTTTGAAAATAAGATTTATCTCTTACTATAACAAAGAAGTGTACGTGATTTTATGAAATGCGTGTCTTTCAAAAGTCTATAAACACCGGAGAATAACTTGATACTTCGTTCACTGCAACTATGAGAGATTTAAAATTAGAAACTAATTCAGTGTTGATGGGAATGTCCTGCCACCTACGAGAATATAACACACGTATTTATAATAGTGAATGTGACCAGTAATACAGACTCAGTAGACAGAGAATTAACACAACTTAGACGCAAAAGTCGAAAACTTTGGAGACTGGGAGTTCCTGAGAGTGAGAAATGAATTATAATAGAGAGGAAATAACACGATATTGTTATACTTTCTGTAAATTGTACTCAAACCGTACTTGTTGTTAAGGTTGGAGTAATCTCATGATGGTAGAGCAAGTAGGGTGAGTAAATATAAGGAGCTATAGGTTACTAGATGGCTATATAATAAAACATCTGGAGATTACATAACATACTATAAGTTCGGGGAGCATTATTAAGTTAACTACATCCACCACCTTACTGAGAGCCAAGTTAGTATAGTGTAACTGATATTGTAACTGTCCCACCTTGACAAATATCCGAAGGCTGATGAAGTATGTCGAATCATGGCGGTCGGCACAGCAGGCTTCTTGTGACGTCCATCTCAGCCGGCGTCACATGGAGAAAGACCTCTTCCGCCACTCTGCAGTGACCTCATATCGGCGTGGCATAACGCAACATGGCCTGACACCCTGGCTGGTAGAGGGCATTCCTGCTTACCGGGGTTTTATTTGAGCAATGCGAGTCCCGATTGCGCAACTGTTGTCTTGATTACGGCTCATGAATGATGGAGTGTACTCTATCGTAACACATTCACGATCTTCTTGAAGTCAGCGTATACTCCGTGTGAAATTACCTCTCGCTTCGTCTATTCACATCTTTTTTACGGACTTCCAGCTCTGAACGTCGTAGACCCTTTACGTGCCGAACAGGCCAAGAGCATTTTATCCTAGCGTTACGAATAGCATACGCTCAGTCACCCAGCAGGTAATTATTCGTTCCCCATCCTTCCATCCGGGGGAAAAATAATTGATTATTCTACTTGGCGTATGTTTTCCTCTAGCCCCAAGAATTTTTTCCCGCTGAGAGTGGATACATCATGGTTCCCATCAATAATTAATTTGCCCCACCTCGGGAGGTTTACCCGCCTCCCTAATCGCCACCGGCCAGACGGATGAGGCACATTTATCACGGTCGACCCTCCGAATAAACAGCCGGCGGGCACGTATACCAGATTCTGCACTCGACTGAAAACAATGAGGGTGTGTTCCCGTTTCAGCGGTACGCGACAGCTATAAATCGACCGGTGTTTTATAGCGACAGGAACTGCCGGTGAGCAGCGATAGCCGTTACGCAGTCACGGAAATCGCTGGTAGTGATTTTATAGTTCATAACTGCGTTGCATTCCATGTAATGGTCACTGTATTTCGTTGGTTATGCCCTGCAAAAAAAAAAAAAACAGGGCCTAATCATAAACTACACTCTAAACCCGAATCAGTGATATCTATCAGTGAAACAACATTCAATGAAAGTCAGGTGATAAGCTACTGTCGACTGGCAAATCAAGAAAATTAACTTGGAACAAGTGACTTATGGCAGTGGAATTCTCGACATTCAATGAGAATAACAAATAAATCAGTGATATTGAGTCATCATAATAATTTTTTATTTCTCACTGATTATCAGTTGCTCAATTTTCACTCTGGTTTTCATTGATTTGGTTCAATTTTCACTGTTTCAGGTTTAGAGTGTATTTGTAGGCTGATGTAGCAAGGTGGAAAGCGCGTTGGTATACTCCCATTGGAGGGGTAGGGGTTGCACATATAAATGCGGAGGTAAACACAGGATTATTAAGGATTCGTACAAATATCTCCAAAGGATGCTCACTAAAAGACAATCTATATGATATAAAATTTGTAATATGGCACGAATGGCTAAGAGTCGGGGGTAGATGTGGATGACAGATTGAAGGTTTAAGGGAGGATAAGGACGTAAGGCTGGTGTCGGGCTCGCTCTGTCACCCTAGCGTGACGACTCAGCCCCAAATCGCCCTTCTCGTATCACCACCCTGGGGGAGACCGTCGCTGACTGACGCAACTGCTTCACACCTCGGTGTCCACCGCACTTCGCGTTCACACCCACATTTTCCGATATGATGGATTCCTATTGGATTTCTGTTGTAGCCTGGGTGGGGTTACTGATGCCAGATTTTTATTAAATTGCCGCAACCCCACTGCATCAGTCATGCCCACTTATTCTGTGAGTAGATAGATAATGAACGAGCTGGGACAGGGTCGCAGAGTTCGGGCCGTTTGATAGAAAAGGCATCTGGAAGAGGACCAGAGGAAAGGCCACCATATTGGATGACCTTGATCTTTGACCTTGATATTGACATTTGAACTTCACATTGACCTACATTTGCAATCTTGGATGACTTTGTCCTTTGACCTAGGCCTACATTCGCCATCTTGGATGGAATTGACATTGACCTACATTCGCCATATCTGACGCCTTACAATACTGACCAACATCAACCATATTGTTTCAGGAATGTTCAAGTTCATTGTCCTGTCATGATACTTCATGCTCTGTCGTTCTGCCTATCGTGCTCTGTCATTCCACTCTAGGATGTTATGGTTTATTGCCCTGTCATGATACGTCATGCCCTGACATTCCACCTTTCATGCTCTGTAATTCTGCCTATAATGCGCTGTCATTCCATCCTAGAATGTTCTAGTTCTGTGCCCTGTCATTCTACTTCATGCTCTGTCATTCCATACTACCACATTGTTTCAAGAATATTCCAGTTCATTGCTCTGTCATGATACTTAATGCACTGTCATTCCACCTTTCATAATCTGTCATTCTGCCTATCACGATCTGTCATTCCACTTTGACGTCTTGTTTCTAGACATGACATGGGTACCAGCACAGGTTTAAATTATGTATACATAAAAATGTATATGGAAATTATTATTTTCCCAAATGTTATAGACAGGGGTATGTCTATATGAGAGTTTTTATAATTATAACCTGTGCTCTGAATTTTTTATTAACATAAATCAGAAACAGTACAGGCATGCATGTATATTAGACCTCACACCAGGAAGTAGGCATGCAGCCATGAGTTGGTAAAAATCCTAAAAATAAAACAACCTTATTCTGAAAAAAAATTGTTGTTAAATACATTTTTGTTTTTACAGGATAATACATTTTCCTTGTAGTTAGTTTTTCACAAAATCATCTTCTCTCCGCTCAACAAATTCGATCTGAAGTGCAGTGTTCTGTTTTTTTTTCCTTTTTCTTAAGACTAGCAGACACTTGTTGTAAAAAAATACATTATTATTTATCTGTGATTGCATCCTTGTTAATCCAACTATTTTTTTGATATGGAAATCCCATCCAACGGACGTAGATTTTATTGCCTTTACATTTAAAACCTTTTTCTACTAGGTGAGTGTCGGGAAATTTTGTGGGCTGTATTTCTTCACTGTAAAAGCTGCCCTGAATAACTTGGCCATCCAGATCTTCGAGATAGTAGGTACGAGGTTCATAATGCCGAATTCTAACGACTCTGTACAATTAGTTTGACGATTTCTGTGCATATATTTGTCAAATGTCCCTTTCATTCTTTAAATGCGTACATAGACTCCAACATTGACTTTTGACTTCCGACTATCAATAATTTTTTAATTCATGTAAAGTGTTTGTAGAAGTGAGTTGTCTGTAACGTCGATGTGGCACATACCTATGTACGGTGTATTTTGTACCTTTACTCAGAAACCAGTTCTGGTAATATTCCCAACCATTTGTAGCTTCCTCTTGCTAAGAATTGTTTCCACATAGCTGTTTTCAAAGTGCTGTTATACATTTCGACAACAGGACACTTCATACCACTATGTGTAAAATAATTATTGATCTTGTGTTTCTTTACTAGATGTCGGAATTCTGTATAATAGAACTCGCATCCAAGATCGGTTTGCAGATTTTTTGGCCGGCCTTTGCCACCCAAAACGAGTTTCATCGATTTAGCAACGTCTTTACCTCGTTTGGTTTTGACTTGTATAGAAAGGCGAACTTACTATAGAAATCGATCAGAATCAGCATATACTTTAATATTTTATTCACACAGGCATATGGAATAATTGATTAAATCTACCTGGTATAAATCACACAATCCAAACACCATCACGTTGCATCTTGGATAGTTCCGTCTAGTCGGCTTGTGCAGTTCACTAGCGATTTATGCCGGACTCATCGTATGTATCCTCCTTCATGCAATTCCTCCAGAATATTAGTAATTTCGTTAGTGTGTGAATTATTTCCAGCTATTTGTGAAGGAATCAGCAGCTGAAATCTATCAACAAGTTCGTTAACATTATCCCATTAGACATATTCTAGATGATGTCCATCTTCGATTTTTGCCAGCAGACCAGATCCAGATGAAAAGTTTACCACTGGAAACAGACGTGAAATAATTCTGAATTTTGCATGAGCAGTATCCTTTAACTCATTGCTCGATGGTTCGTTATCTTTTAAATGTGCACTCGTTACTTTGAGCATCCTCTTGTACTGTCGCAGAACAGCTTGTGAATACACAGTAGGTTCTATCCTGAAGAGTAATTCGTAAAGGCAGGGGACTGCATGCACAGATTAATTTCCGATTTGAATTTAAAAATTTGGTAAGAAAAATATTTCCTTGTTTTCCAGAAATAATTTCTTAATTTTGGTATGTAAATTCCATATGTTCTATCATTGAATCGAAGCGAATACATTGCTAGGTAACCATGAGCATGTACATTTCGAGTATAAGCTCGATACTTTTTACACTTCAAAACTGACAATGGAATATCGTCTTCATCCGCCACTTCTTATACATCCAGTTTACGCATTCATTTCCTCCCTGGCTGCTGTATGGCTCCATCAGGTTCTTTCTTCAATGCGACAGCTGAAACTACAGGCTGCGAATTATTAAGTCGAGACGTGAGCGGTTTGAATACATCCTCCAAACCATGTCACATTCTAAATGTGCTCGCTTGGCCAACATATTTTCCAAGCACATTTTCGATCACGTGACAATTCATCACCTTTATCCATTTTGATTATTATTTTTTTTAGGTGTTGTGGTTTTCATGTCATCAACGTTGTAAACNCAATTCATCACCTTTATCCATTTTGATTATTATTTTTTTTAGGTGTTGTGGTTTTCATGTCATCAACGTTGTAAACCACCTAAGTAATATGCACTTGCAAGGCAAATGAGAAAAGTTTAAAAAATTTAAAATTCTGATATTTAAAATAAATTTATTTACAATTATGCATAAATGAAAACATAAATCTGCATATTGCCTCTGCAAGTGTACGTTGCGTAGTCTCGGTTCCAAAGTCTGGGGAACTCCATGCATGAGCTTGGTTTTAGGCCTTGTGCAAGGGACCAAGTGTATGCGTACAGTAAAGCTGAGGACAACACAGGAATTCCACCTGAAGACGCCCATCACTGAAGAAACTATTAAATACACTACTGTTTAAGAATATATATTTGTAATAAGTAATTTAAAAAAAAANCGCCCATCACTGAAGAAACTATTAAATACACTACTGTTTAAGAATATATATTTGTAATAAGTAATTTAAAAAAAAAATTGACTTTAAAAATTATTTAATGTGTTTTATTTGTAAGAAATAGTTACCCTTTTATTCATACACAGNAAAAAAAAAATTGACTTTAAAAATTATTTAATGTGTTTTATTTGTAAGAAATAGTTACCCTTTTATTCATACACAGACAAGTAAAATAACTTGTTTACTGACAATTATTCATATGTACATGTATTAAGAAAACCTTTTTTAAGTNATACACAGACAAGTAAAATAACTTGTTTACTGACAATTATTCATATGTACATGTATTAAGAAAACCTTTTTTAAGTGCTTGGAAAATAAATGTTACATACAATTTCTTATTTGGGTACTCTAATTGAAAAAAAATTACAGAATTTGGTATGTGTATAAAAACATATAAAGTCAGGATTGACCACTGCAGTATGTAGGCAACGGCTTGCTCAGATTTCCTGGTTTGTGGTTAATGTGTCATTGGAATTCGTTGTTTTTCCAGAAATACAGGAAGCTAATGATATTGCTTGCCAGAGGTTGTAGGAATGCACTTTTAATGCGCAGAAAGCACTCTGCTGATGTATCATTTGCTATCCTACAGAGAAAAAAATTATTTACTTACTATTATTTATGCGTAGAAGTATAAAGAAATTGATTGCAGTTACTAAAATAAAATAGTACTTAGCATGGTTATTCATATGAAACATATCATTGCTGATATGATCCATCTTATGAGTGAACCGTCCATCTCGATATGAGTTGTAATCTCACACTCGTTATATATTTTATCATCTCTCGAATGCCCATGTCTTTACAATTTCTAATTTATATTAATAACAATTCAGAGTACTGGTTGTTCTGATAAAAAACAGGAAAAGTTATTTTTATTGCCTTGTCAACATGCCTGCTGCATGAGTTAACATAATGAACACACACCACTCGCAAATACATACCCATGCATATAACATTTGGGGAAATAATTTCCATATATATTTTATGTATACATCAATTAAACCTTACACTGGCACCCATGTCCCGAAGTATTAGTCGACTAGGGCATTTCGTTCATTGACTTAGATGGTGTCAGAGACAGGAAGGAATGATAGAGCATGATAGGCAGAATGACAGAGCATGAGGTGGAATGACAGAGCATGCAGTATCATGACAGGGCAATGAACTGGAACATTCTTGGGTGGAATAACAGAATATGATAGGCAGACTGATAGAGCATGAAAGGTGGAACGACAGAGCATGAAGTATCATGACAGGGCAATGAACTAGAACACTCCTGAAAGAAGATGGTTGATGTTGGTCAGTCTTGTGAGGGATTAGAGATGGTGAATGTAGGTCCTCTGGTCCTCTGCCAGATGCCATTTCTATCCAACTATCCTAACCCTGCACCCCTGTCCCAGCTACCTCATTATTTATCTACTTCTGTGAGCTTTTGTAGACTCCTGATATTGTGGCTATTGCGTTATGTAGCTAGCTGTTTACGATCTGTAACATCCACTGGCGGTATTTCTGCCTCGCCTGATGTCGCTCTTCATGTTGCAATCGTAACAGTATACAACCAGCCGACAGGGTATTCTACTGAATAAGAAACTAGCGTGACGATACAAGTTTAAAAGTGGTGTTTGTTATTCATTGTATATAATTCAATAGTCACACTCTTACTCCCCTACACTAGTAGCTTACTCCTCTTTGTCAATGCCAAATATCAAGCGATAGCGAAATGGGGAAGAACTCTGTCTTTTGAACAGCAGTGGCGGTCCGAAGTCATTATAAATGTCTGGTTTTACCCTGCCTGTAAAACAACATAGTTATACATAATAAAAGTTACTTGCTAAATGGCTGGAGAAACAGAACAAAATACCTGAGGAAATTTTTGTTAGTTATGATCCATGACCATGCTAATAGAACATATCTATGAGTCTCACATTTTGTGTAGTATAAGTAGCTTATTTTGTCCTAGAAGTATGCAAATATTGAAAATGTATTTTGATATTTTAGGATGTCGTAAAGACTCGTGGTTGTCTCAGTCGATGAGCAAAAGCCTCCTTTCTTTGAGACGACTGGTTGGATCCCAGTTTCCGATGGATCGGCATTTATTCCGGTTGGGATTCTCATATGGATAATGTCGCGCACTATTGTTACGTCTGTTTTTCTCCAGGAGGTAACCATAGAGAAAACAATGTCTAGTTCCGTTTTCGTCGTCTCGTAGCTACTCCTTTCCAGTCTCATATTATCTCGTGCGTTCTTCGGTCTCTCCGGGGAAGACGTGAAAGCCTGTTGGGGAGAGCTCAAATTTTCACTTGGTATCATATGCATGGCATTAATTTTGACCGTGCTAGAGGCAAGTAAAGCACATGGATTTATTTAGGTTACTTCAAGCTATAAGACATCTTTCTGTCATATATAAGCCGAAATGACATGCCCATTTTGGAGTTTCAGTGCTCGTCTACGTTGAGGAGGCACAATCATTCGTGTAGTAGGTTGAACCGATGATTTTTCGCTTTTAACCTCGAGCATGACACAATTTATGAGCACAGGGCTTGTAAACTGGCAATTACAAGAATATAACAATAATGGATGCCCTATCCTTATTGTCCTTTCCATTCACGGAAAGCATTACAAAGTAGCAAAAATTAACTTTGTGCCAACCAAATATTATTGAAGTTCGCCCATTTGCAAACATGATGTGTGTTTATTTAGAAACTTTTAATCCGTTGGCTGTTTTCTCATAGCACTTTGATGTGTTATAAATTGCTGCTGTTAAGTTTTCGTAATTTTTCGTACAAATGACCCAATGCTTCTTCCGAATGTGGCGAACGACTGTCCTGTAGAGCCAACATTTTAAAGTCTCAGAACATTAGTCATCACAGTAGAAGTTGAGCATTGTCCTATATCCAATTCTACGACCTTTGTGTGTTTCGTTGTTCTGGATAAGACAAACTTCGGATATTACAGTTTTTTTTTCTAATGGAGACTTAACCTTCTTCCAAATTTTTGTACTTTAAGTGCTTGAGTGTGTACCTATCAGAAGATATGGAATTATTAATAACTACATTTTGGGGGTTATAATGCGTTTTAGAATGTAGAAGGTTTATATATTAGCTGCGTTGTTGCAGCGCACTGAGATAGCGATGTGACTTAAAATAAGTGGCATGTTGCAATTATCTGTTGTGGAAAACGAGTGTCAAAATTCCCCTGGTTGTATTCGTGGAAATTTTTTTTAATGATAACATACATACTATCTTATTTTTATTGAATATAATATATAAATATTTTGAATCAACGTCGGACATTTTGATGAAAGTATTATATATATATATATATATATAACAGTCAAATGCGTAAGGAAGTTCCCAACTTTGTATATTAGCGACACTGAACGTTACTATATCTGCAGCTTGATATGTGGTATTAAAAACTTACATTACAGTTTAGGAAGTTTACCAGAAAATGTTTTACAGTGTACTACTGTACAGATTTACGACATCATCGTATACACATACTGATAAAGTAAGAATGGTAAACTTTTATTTTCCCATGCATTTTTCCAGCAAAGATTAAAATATTTATTGAAGTTGCCAACTGTGTTTCGTAGCATTTTTCTATTTCTAGTATGAAAAAGGTGATGCTCTTGGAACACTGCTCTTCACACGCACGAGGAGGCCGGAGCAAGGGGGAAAGACGCAGAGCGGCCGCGTGAAACACTTGATTTATTTACCGCTATTTATTACATTAACATGCAATTTTTTTTTAGCGTTTTATTTTTATTATTTGAGAAAGACGTCTGCGGCATCTCTGTGGCTGTCCATAGGAATTTTGGTTTCCTGGTATCGCATTGGCGGGAAAAGAACTTAAAAAAAGAGCATGAACTGGCATGTATCGGTTTCAGGTGGGAAGCTACACGGCCGGAGATAGTTGTTTCCCCTTTCCCCCGGTAATCCCTCGCACCGGGGCTCAAATAAGTACCAACACTTTTGGCGCAGACAGTACTTCCCCCTCCTCTGGGAGAAGGGGGGGGGGCTGGGACAAAGTCGGAGGCGGGGTCACTGCTGCTCGCAGATTCCTCTGGGAACAATTCCCGGCGAATCGGCCCACCGACCTTCCCCGTGAAACTCTGGATCTGTGCGCCAGACGCCATCGCCTGCCGGGATGATGGATGAACGACATCCACAACAACTACAAAGTTTTGAATGCAGACATCAGGCCAGGGCGTACCACCAATAATTCTCCACTAAATTCAGCACTTAAGGATTCCGTATATCTGAAGATATATTCCACTTTACAGATACAAAAGCGATACTGTCACGCGCTTCAAGAGATTCGTTGCTGCTACACCCATGGCTCTGAACTGACGTGAGGGCTTTCGGTTGTACTAAATTAACTACGGGAAATTAAAGGTCTTCACTTGTTTTCATACGGGTCCCATTGTAATAATTGGTATGTATTCTAGTTTTTATAAAACTTTGGAATATTTGAACGTAATGTTTTTTTAGGACGGAAATGAAAGTGGATATTTTGCTGCCCATTCTGAAATTTGGTTACTGAAAAATAGATGTGGTTGTTGACAAATGTCAGATTCAGCAAAATGCATTGAATCCTCTGTTTACGATATTTATTCTTCTGTAAGACTGTGTTTTAAACTATAGCGACAGTTCTGTATCTTTTCTCAACATAATGCTCTTTTAAAATCCTATAACCAACGCTTAGTACTCTGAGGAAACAGAACATACGTGAAACTTGTTTATGCGATATTCCATCGCCGTCGCTATGCTTCTTTAGGGCAGGACGTAAAGAGGCGTTTGAAATTTTTTACTAGCGAGGGTCCATAAACGTCAATCCTAAGATATTATTGGTGGAAAGTTTTAAGCAAAGTTCAGTGCTGGGACCTATAGCAGTTTCGCAGGTATTCACCCAGAATATTTTTAGCTGTAAAAATCTGGAAATCTAAATTTTTGCCATATTAAAGAGCTCCAAAATTGTACTGTCGGTACGCGTGATAGGTTGAAAGTTTTACATATTCCGCCGTAACATGAAGTTTCACATAATTTCATGTGGTGACAAATTGTACACCCGCAAAAAAAATTGGTTCTAAAAACTTGTATTATGAGCACTTTCAGCATTGGTAACATTCTTTTGTGACTACAATATCTTATCAAATATTACTCCATTTAAGTTTAATGGACCAGTTTTTCAAAATAAATATTATTTGCTTTGGAAATAAAATACTCAATTAAATTACTTAACTATATAAGTTACGGGAACAGTATATTTATCACTGAATTAATAATTAAATAATTATTTCTGTATCCAAAGGTGAAAATGAATTTATCTCTTTAAATTCGAGAGTAATATTTGCATTTACGTAAATATAAAAAAGACACTATGGTATTTTTAAAAAGTAGTAAATTCTGGCGTGTAAAGAGAGCGTTGTAATGTGAACTGTCTTTAAACAAATACACGAGAACTTCTTTGGTAGATACAATATTAAACGTCCCAACAAATATGGTTTCAAAGCAATATTCATTTCGTAGGTCCTCTCTTTGAATCATATTATGAAAGTAAACATAAAGTTATAGTCGGATAAGGTGAAAAAGTAAGACGTGATAGTTCTTAAGAGCCTCTCTTGGAAAGTATCGGCGCAGTTCTGTGGAACTGGGGTGTGCTAATGTGTATTTGGAAATAATATCTCCATAATTTTTAGAATGTAAAACTATTGCTGTTGGTTTAAATTGCATTTTCTTTGAGACTTACATTATTTCGCAAGTTATTATGATTTAACTAACCTAGCTCCATCAGGCAAACTTATTCGCATGAAATATTCGCACATATGCTCTGTGGAATATTTGTACCCATTATTAACCCGCCACATACCTACAGATATGTCTAAATCGTTTTAGCTATGTTCTTCACAGTAGCTATTACAATTCTATAATTAAATTGCGGTCTCTTTAAAACCTCGAGAAATAATCACGATATGGCTAAACACTGCAAACAATAGTCATACCGAAAACGGGTTTACTTAAAAAATTTCAGCAAAATCATATAATATGCTGACCCATGTGAATAGAGGATTTTAACGTCAAACTGAGTACTGCTGAAAGCCCTGCTAAAAGGCCTAAGTGTATGATCATTGCATATTTTTGTACCATGTATATATAAATTAACACTGCCAAGTGCCTGATCACTTTATTCATGCTTCAGTGAAGTCAAACTGTGAAATTATTAGAAAAGTAAGTGTTTTACAAATTTTATAATTCTTTCACTCATGTGACTTAAAAAAACGGATAGCAAGATAAATAATTTCAGTATCCTCAGGTGTTTACAAAACAACTTTTAATTCAACGTTAGGACATGGAACTACTTTCCGTCCGTCGTTACCAACTGTACTTGGCGCAGGCCAGACAGTGTCTCATATCAAATATATGCACAGCATATAGGGTAGTGACATTTCTCATACGTTTATTTTTAAAAGTGCTCAATTAACAGTTAAGCACCTATATGGATTGAGAATTTAACTAAGATTTATTATTGCAACGACTGTGCCAACCACGCTGTCCAAATTGTTCGTCAGCTTGTCACTGCCTTAAAGTTGGCCTCATCTTGTAATACTACGCCTAAATTGAGTACTAAATAATTTGTTAATTAATTTTGATGTTTGTTGACCCCTCAAATACCTGATATACCTCAAAATATTCGTACGTCATTCTGTGAGATGGTTGTGTTTTATTTAAACAGCTGCCGTAATGATTTAGCAACGACACTTTGTCGGCTCTCCTTCATGACAAGTACTTGATAAGTACTGTGATAAGATTATTAGTTTATTATTTTATAATGACATATTACATTTATTACAATGACTCTTGCTCTTGATGCAGAAAGAGGTTCAATATGTGGGTGTGCACTCACGCTTTAAACATGGCTCTGTGTCATCGACATATATGCCCATTGAAGATTTGTTAAATAGTAGAAATCTCTTTCAAACTAATAAACAGTTGGCAATTTTGCCAGGAACTGTGGTACAGAATAGACCCGTTGTTTACTCTCGGAATACAAAATTATCATAATTACTGTTTAGTACGTATTTATCTGGTAACATTAATCTGAGTTCAGAATCCGTCCGTATTAGTTTTGCTGTTTTCATTAAATTTTTAGTTTGCTTAGTTTTACGCAATCCTGGCATACTGGTGAAATATTTGAAATTCTAATTAATTTTTGAGGTACAGTTTTCACAGGATGATGACTGCCAACAATGTCATAATGTTTGTTTATATTATGTATCTATCAAAATCTTTTTAATTGTGTGGAACTATCGATGTAATAAAGAGTAAAACCCTTTAATATTCTGTTATTTTTAATTCCACACGATTTATAAAACTTTTATACAAACCTTTGGGAAAGAAGTTAAGTTACTCGTTTTATGGCAGAATCCTTCTACTTTTCTTTTTTAGGTGGTAATATTTATAGCAGATTTGAGGAATACGACGATATGAAAACACAATATAAATTAATTTTCACATTTGGATAGCACAAAGATATTTTTGAGGAAAAATTCATAAAGAGTGTAGGTGAATATAATTTTTAGATCAAGTAGAGTCCTGCGAACCAGTACGCATCCGTTCCCATGCCAAAATATTGATATCTCAATTAATAAATTTTATTCATTCATTTCAAATACCATATATAATAGTATAGGACATGCCAAATCTGATATTAAAAACAAAAACATAACATTTAATGTTTTACTGAACTATGAAAAATTGTATATAGCTAAAGAAGCTTTATACATGTTGCTAATATATGAAAATTATGAAACATTTCAGGACAATTTTGATATATAAAGACAGCTAGGAGTGAAAGTCATGAAATAAAATAATACACAGACGTTTTAATTAAAATTAATACAAATTAATTAGTCATAACTAATATTAATAGAATACACAAAAGTACTTTAAATATACACAAATACCAATTTAATGAAGTTAGAAATAGGCTATATTTTCCATACATACTGTAATAAAACGGCAATTGTATTCATTAAGATATTCAGCTATTGTGCAATAACATTTTGGATTAAAAAGTCGAAAACGATTTGCTTGAATTTTTTGAAACAATTTCTTTGATATTTTTTTGGTAAGTTGTTAAATATCCCACCTCCTTTAACATGATCAGTGTTATAAGTAACTGTATGGTTTGTTTGTACATCAATGGGAAAGTTCGCTAGTCCCACGCACACGGTAAGCCGGTATAGAGTGAATATAAAGAGATTTGAGCTGCTCAGTCTTGAGAGCCGGTGAGGGTGAAGCGATGTGTGTATGTAGCAGCGCCGGAATGAAAGGGCGGGGGGAAACGGGAGATCCCCGAGGAAACCCGCTGACCAGCGGCATCGGCCGGCACGATTCCCACCTGCGAAAATCTGGGAGCGACCCCGCCGGAAATCGAACCCCATTCGCCTAGGTGCGAGGCGAGTAGTCTAGCTACTACATCACCGCGGCCCCTCGCAATGAATTAATTCACTAACAGTTTTCAGCACAACTTCCTCAGAGAAAACTTCTACGTTAACACATTATCAAAAAACTTCATTCTTCATAATTTTTTTTGTGTAAATTGTAATTTTTAATGTTAAGTTTTGGAAACTGAAGATATTATACGTAAAATTTGGCAAAATCTCTTAACGTCCCAGTATTCCTTAAAACTGTCACGTAGAAAGCGTTTTGTTTGAAACGGCTATCTTTAAAATTGATGCACTGAGAAGGAATTTATTTTACATTGACTCCCCATTTAAACTCCGTGGCTGCAGCCATGGTAGGCAACGCTTTTGAACAGAACTGCGCGCGATCATTATTTTCCAGAGAGTTCTTTGACTGAAATTCTGTAGTAAAGGCTGTTCAAGATTATCTGAGACCTTTTAAAATCAACCTTTAAAATATATCACTGAACCTACCTGCATATATTTTGACGAGCACACCGACTTGCACTTTTCCTCAGTAAAGTTGGTAACAACGGAGGAAAAGTAGTTCCATATACTGACGTTTAGTTAAAAGCGTTAGATTAGTATTAGTAAATAGAAATCACTTCTTTTAATTTATTTTTATTTTTAATTTATAAAAAGTGGAAGGATTAGCAAATTTGTAAAATATTTACTATTTATGTAATAGTTTCGCAGTTTCGTTTGACTGACGCATGCATAAAGTGATCAGGCCCATTGCCATGTTAATTGTACATATGACGGAAGAATACATAATGCGCAAACAAGTAGATCTTACACACGGCTTTCAAAAGTGCTCTTTTTTACCGTGAACAGCCTTTAGTAGAAGTGTTTAATTATTTAAATAGGTGCGGAGATGTCTAGAGATTTATAGGCCGGGTGTACTGGGCTTTAGTTGAAACTATAGTATTAACGCAACGTTAAGCTAAAATTTTTAAAAGTGGAATTCAGGAAGCAACACTAACGCAGGATTAGAATTTAATTTCATTGCAATGCAGAATGTATCGTATTTTTATAACTTCTGTCGCAGACATTTTATTTTTGATAACTTTTTTACAGATCACTCACTATCTCTTTTTCACGTCTTATGAAATCCGTTACGTTCCACTTTAGTTAGTGCCATTGCCTCTGAAATAGTTCCTAGCTACTTCTTACGTATTTGCTTTCACTTATTACAAATGAGGATATAAACAGCAATACAGTTCTTTAAGGAGGAAATATCCTTGCCATCTTGGATTTACATATTTTCCTATATAACATAATTTTCAGAGTCAGTATTTAAATAAACAAGCTAAGAAAGGCGTAGGGAACATCTTAACAGTTATTTAAAAATTGAACTCATATTTCTATCATGATTAGTTTCGCATCTGTAACCGTAATAAAATATTACCTAATAATTTAATAATGTCAATCTCATATGGAAAAATACAGGTATAATTGAAACTATATATATTTCTAAAAATTAGTTAAGTAGTCGTCTACGTAACGTCTAGCTTAGATTTTTTTTGTCTCATCATAATTTTTCATTTCGAAGAGAAACATCGAAGATGGAATGGATACTACCCCATTAACATCTTCACAAGCCATATGAAATCATAAATAAGCCGTGAGGCGTATTAAATTTTAATAAAATCTACAACGTAAAAATAAAGAAAATTCTTTATGCTATTCTGACAATGCCAGCCATTAAAATATAATTCTTAAAGTAAGCGTAAATAAATATTGTACTGTTTCTTAATATCTATTTTGAGCATGAGTTTTGTACGTTTCGTACAAAAAATTCACTTCATTTACTAGCTGCACAATTCAATACAATTCGCACAATCCAAGAATTCATAGAAAAATAAAGATTCACTGTAGTAAATTAACTGGATAAAGTCCGAGACCTAGTTCCCAACACAAATCCCATTCAAGCAACTTTGTGTTTTAGTTATTTGAGATTTTTGCGATCGGGATTCGCTCCAAGCGCCCTGCGAATGCGAAATCCAGATCAATTAGGCTACCAGTGCTACACGGTAAAGAGCTCTTCCCTTTGTGTTGGGGGCGGGGGAGGATAGGTAGGGAGGGTAGTTAGAAGTCCAATCAGTTTATTTGATTGTGAATTCAACTGGGTCGAACAGCGCTTCAGCCCGGTAACTGAAAGTCGTCCAGTCATTTCAGTTAGTCCCAACACGCTCGTGGAATATTTACGCACGTGTCAGTTCATCACACCTGTGGTGTTTGGATTTATTGAGCTGGCGCCTTCCGAAAATTAACATTTTGATATCCACTTTATTTATTGTTTCTAGTGTTGAAAACTAAAAAGAGTTTATACGTTCTGTACTTAAGCTGACACATTTTTTTTTTNTTTATTTATTGTTTCTAGTGTTGAAAACTAAAAAGAGTTTATACGTTCTGTACTTAAGCTGACACATTTTTTTTTTTGTTAGTTTATCACACCCACTGTGTTCTTGGTTTCGTGTTCTTAGCTTCACTGTCACCAGTGATATNTTTTTTTTTTTGTTAGTTTATCACACCCACTGTGTTCTTGGTTTCGTGTTCTTAGCTTCACTGTCACCAGTGATATCAACGTATAATAACATTGAGCAATTACCCACAGAGAAAATTATCTGGTGATAATCCTCGCAGTGTACAGTACTCAACAAGTATAATCTTCTTGTGCAACCTGTGCCTGGTGTCATTGTAGAACGGGCTGAACAGTTCAACGTATTCCTTTTGAAACATTTGAAACATGCGTGACATGCCCTCACAAGTGGAGAATTAAGGGACCCGTCTATCTGGAATTACATACGGCGTTTGAGGCCGAGAAGTGCAAGAGCGATAAAGGCGACACTGTCACGCGTATCAAGTGAGCAATCGCCGCAAAGCGCGAGGCTCTCAACTGGCGTGCAGTGTTTTCGTCGTGCTCCGCGCACCTATGAGATTTTCAGCTGTGAACCTATTATTATTTTATTGGTGAACAGACTTTAGGGAGTTTCAATTCAGTGCTCTTGAGTACTTAGTATGTTTCTGACGGGCACATCTTCAGCTACAGCTCTTTGAAAAAAGCCGGTTTTCGCTGTGTTGGAGGACTCTGAAAATGATTTTACAAGGCTCTTGAAGTCTTGAAAGCATTCGATAGCCCTAGTCTGAGGTGTGTGTTTATTCTTAGATCATCGTGTTTGACACACGTTTAACATTTTCGTAGAACATCGTGTATTAAGAACAGTCAGAAACGCAGGTCAGTCACCAGTTAGTGAGGCTTCTGTTAACGGGGACACGTTCTCAAGACTCCTGTCTTGGCATTCGTTCAAGAGAAGCGCTCCGTCCAAGAGAAGCGCTCGCTGACCTTGTAGTGTCGTCACCGCTTGTTTTGTAAACACAGTCGTTGTGAAACCAGCATATATTGCGGCTCGTTGGCGAAGGGGTATGATTCTCGCTTCGGGTGCAAGCACGGGTTCAAATACCGGATGAGCCCCGACGTGTATATACTCATATTACGTGCCAAAAAGAGTAATTACACTTGATACGTGTATCCGTTTACCGTGCTATAGATCTACACTACACACTCACTCATACAACGTTGATAAAATTCATTAAGGTACTTTTGTTTACCAACGTANTGCTATAGATCTACACTACACACTCACTCATACAACGTTGATAAAATTCATTAAGGTACTTTTGTTTACCAACGTATTACATTATGGAAACTTGTTTATTTTTTACGTCTTCGTGCAAGTTACGCGTTTTAAACAAGGATTTGAATTTGTAACACGTTTAGTAAAAATTTAGGTATTTTTTACGCATGGAATGCTGGGCGGTGTGCGTTTATCACCCTCCTGCAGAATGTTTTATTAGATTTGAAATGGAAAATCTGTCAGTTGTTTTTCTGGCCCACGTACTGCTGTTTGTAGTCACACTGAAATCTCGAATGTGGCTTACCTTTCCGGTTAGCTCAGCGTACATATAATACACGGAGCGGCGGGGAACCACCCCAACGCCTCAGGGTTTCTGTTATTCTAAAACCTGAGCAATAGCTTTGGCAGAAGAGCGTTAAATACACGCAAAGTCATAAAATTGCTGTTCTTTCCCACTTTCCTTTATGCATTCGTTGGCTTCCTTAATACAATATATTCTACTGAATCTCTCAAAGGAAGTAATTATTTAAGCGTTTAATATTTATTGCACTAACAGAAAAACGTCAAATTATTAAAATACAAAATATTAAGTTATTAATACAAACATTTTAAACAGCAAAGGGAGTCGAAATAAATTTCCATTAATTATTTTATTTCGTTTTGAAGAAATTCATGGGGAATCAATGTCATAGTTAACAACTCCAGTAGTCTTGTTTTTATACTTTTTACTCTATTTCTTTTAACTATAAGTTCGTTTACGAAATTTATATATTTGAAACCGTGCGTATCGATGACGTAAACTTGATTAAATTTAATTTTTTCAGTATCAATGATGTGTAGAAAATAAACAAATTTTACACTAGCGTTTATTTTACTGGTAGATCTTCTCTCTATTTCATATTACTTTTTATTTAAACCGATCGTTGTTGATTACATATTTCGAGAAGGGAATAGTGAGCAAGGAAACATCACGCGATTTAAAGTTATATTTTTTTTTTTTCGCAATGTGACATTTTCTCTTGCAGGATTCCATTACTGCGGTATCATTTTCCCAGCCCACCGAGATGGAATCCTTATCCAGGGTACATCGGAAAGTCGGAAGGAAACAGAGAACGGGGAATGCGCAAGGGATTTGCGGATCGCAATTGACGACGGGCTGTCAGAAATGGATGGAGGCGCCACGAGTTGCTGATGTGCGGAGTCTGTCACTTAGGATATATGAACGGCGTCGGCGTTTAAATCACCCTCGCCGTCTTCCGAGGACATGCCGTTACTTTCCTTCAGACGTTCACAACAAGCTACAAGATTTAAGTCTGATCAAGAGCCGAAATTTGTTTTCTAGTTCTCGGGGATAGCTTACAGTCTCGTGGCATGATATCGATGATAACTTAATAAAAATATGTAAACATTTGAAACTTAACGTTCATCATGTTTTCTTTTCTTTTGTCGTAAATATGAGAATTTTTATGCATTTTATTGAAATAAAATGAATTGCATGTTGCAATTTCTTTGATATACATTTGATTGACATAAGCTAACGTTTTAAACTGTTTTGGCTCTAAATTTTATCTAAATAATTACATAAGGATTTACGAGCGAACTGCATAATATTTCCCCCCACCCCCCTCCCCAAAATAAATCTTAATTACATTTTAATAACTTGAAAAGTTATTTTTAACTCTAGCCTAACCAATTAATTTTGTACCATTTTGAGGTTTGTACATATAATATTTCCATTCAAAGTTTACATACCTTGTTTCAATTTGATTACTTTATTTTCTTGAAGTAATATTCTATAATGCTCATACTTTCTTCATATTGTTATTTCATATCACACCGTAAAAGGATGACAAAAGCTAACAATGAAGAAAATAATTTTAACGTCTTGAACGTCTTTAAGAATGGATCTTACCCTAGGCGATGTATGGGACTGCTAAGCAAAAACATCGAATATTTCTCTGTCACTGACATTTGGCCCCAAAACTGTGAAAACTGTTCTTTTTAATCGCTAGGAAATATACAGATAGAATTTCGTAGTGAATCATACTTTATTTATCCAATGATTTCCGCTCCCTCGAGTAGTGATTCGCAATGTAACTCCGTGATTCGTTGCGCAGAAGCAACTTTCCAAGTGAGATTCAACTCAGTAGTAATTATAGGAATGATATTACTTACCCACATTTAGTGTGTATGTGCACAGACAAATGAGGACCCGTTGAGCTTTTACGACGGCTTATTCGTGTTATTAACCTGTTTTCATATTTTTTCTCTTGTGTTTGTAACTATGCAAGGTAGCTCTAATGTGAATGCGCGCAGACAATAAAAACAAATCAAATTATTGCTAGTTTTCACGCGCGGGCAGCGATTTTCAAGAGTGGTTTTCTTAGTATTTCGTCAAGTTGCTAAACTATTAAATTGGTGGTAATTACGAATTTTGACGTATGTTTTACTTACCATTGTTAAAGCGAGCCATATATTTGTCTTTAGCTCGTCGAAAGCACAGTGAGTTTTAATTCGTACCGGATTCGTAGGTTGGAGTATTCATTTTAATAACCTGAAAATAAGAAATAATATTGCACCCCAAATGTAATTCGTGTAAAGGGCAATGACGGAGAATCATTAAGTCCACTGAATACGCCAAGGATTAAATTGTACTTATTCAAGAGGAATGGCGGCTAATGAACATAGTGTCCAACAGATATATAGAGATAAGAGATGAGTCATAAAGATTACAACTTGCCATGATTACAAGTGATTCATCGATTATTGCAACAATCTCGACAAGTTTGAAGTAATATCAAGTGATTTGCCAGTGGATGAAACTCATTCAATTTGATCTCAACAACTGCTGAAATACATTATTTTTAACTACATTCCTATGATTCTACAGACATGTTACATTAAATAACGTAATATCACTTCTATCAAAATAAGCCACCTACGCGAAGTGTCCTACCCGCGATTTTTAACAAAATAATCCTCTAACCATAACCCATTATGCAACTCAACAACTATGCAAATAGGTTCCAGTATTTGTATAAAAATGGTATTTGTTATATATAATAAATTATAATATAAATTAAATTTATTCATAAATAGTAATTCAATGTTAGACTACAGTAGGTTTGATAACTATTTATTAATTGTCTTATTTTCAATGCGACTTGCGTAAGCTTTGTCTTCATAGTACTAATTTTAATTTTAAAGGTAAAAGAGTCTCCAAATTCGGTTATCAATTTTTGATAAACAAAATATATATGTTATCCTTTTTAGTGTATGTATATCGAACATACAGACCAAAAACATTCCCACAGTAAGGAATAATAAAATATTGTTCTCCATCCCGAATTTATCACGTCGAGAACGTCACAGCTCCGTTCCTGTGCTCGTGATCACGTACATTTTTGAGTACATTTTCTATTACCAGTTAATAAAAGATATACATTACGCTTCGTTCATTTCTTTTCGGAGCGGTGGTCGTCTATACAAATGTACGTACCCGCCAGACGTAACTCAGCCGTCTATGCTGCAACTGAAATTGTATAACAATTTTATATAAAGACTTTAAAATTAATTGTATGAATATTTTATAATAATGTGTGATAAATTCTACCTAGAAACGCATATTATTCTCAATTGTGAGAGATATTAGATGGAAAAATACGTGACCTGCACGGAGCTGCTATTCAGGGATGTTGTTTCAATGGTATTAAAACAATGTTGTCATTTGCTTTCATGAAAATAACACGTATCCCGTAGAGAGTATCACAAAATATTTATGTTTATTATTCGTTCGTTGTGCACTGCAGAAACCGGAACATGTGATTGACATGCAGAATACGTTTAACTATAATTTCCACTGATATAGATGCTTAATAACAACATTATTTTCATGCGATAAGCTTACAGTTTTATGGTCGCCTTCGTATAGACTAATTTGAGCTATGAAATTTCTACATTTAATAATTTAATGATGATGTGATTCATGATACTAGTTTCCACGTTTCATACAGATTTGCCAGTTAGATTTTAGGGCAAAAATAAAACAGGCTTCAACCACTTCAGTGTGCAAGCCATTCTATTCCCTTTCAATTTTTCAGTTGTACAACTTTTGAAGTAGGATTTTCGTTGTCTGATAATAAAAATATTTGCAAGTTACACCTCCTTTTTTTTAAATATCTGTTTACTAAAATTCACTTTGAAACTTAAATATCACACGAGAAGTCAAAACTTTTCAAAGGATGTGGAACTTCTGTTAGGCGCTATTCGTAATAAAGCCTCGAAGGAACTTATTATGTTAGAGTTTAGGAACAGAATTGAATAGACTGTATAGTGGATCTAATAAACGAGTATAATTAAAAAAAAATTAAATATTATGTGAATTATTTCCTCATTAAGTGAAGGTTCTGAGGAGTACAAGTTTCCTTCCCGAAAGGTGAACATCTGTAATGTCATTTACCACATTCACATTTATAACATTACATAATTTTACCAGCCATAAAATAGTAGGTATAAGTAAGATGCCTCATTTTGATCTGACATCATCATACCCAAAACAAATTTTTAGTTGTAAAGTTGTGTCAGCAATTATATCCGGTTTTTTTTTCAGTGTAATATCGCGACATTAAGTTAAGAGAAATTCAGATATATGCTCGCATCACGGCGGTGTTAGCGTAACTAAAAATGCTGTTCTCCAGATATCACATAATGGAAGAAAAGATGAAAATATGTTTTGATGCATTGCTGTGAACATTTGGGGATTAAGAGAAATGCTCCGAGTTTGAGATCTCAGGCCACTCACTTATGCACAGGATAACTAAATGAAAAATAATTTCTCGTTTATTGTCTGGATACCAACTCGGTTGCACTCACTATGAGTCATGGATCTCAAACCACCATCCCCTGGTCCAAGTATGACGCTTCATAAATTATGATCAACTGGTAGGAATGTTTAAGTAGTTCCATTGTGGCGAGTTACGTAGCCAATGTTGAAAATCGTTAATGTCCTTTTTGGACATATATTAAGATAATTTGGCTTAAGTGATACAAACTATTTCAATACATTTAGTTTGATAACTTACAGTTTTACTGTATTTAATATATATATAACGTTTATTGTATTTTATTCTGTAAGTGGATGGGGATTGAATTTCATTGCGACAGCCTCCCCGTGAATCCCCGTGAATCCCTGTGAAAAACATAGAATATAAATTGTGAATTTTATTGATTTTAAATTATTTTGATCGGGCAGTACGAAGGAAAAAAAATTTCAACATGATCATAACAATGAAACTTTTGCGATCTTATATGGTTGAAATCTTGTATGACTACCCAACCGGGCTCTTGGGAGAGAGTTCAAGGAAATATTTATAAATGAATAAAATTGGAATGTTTTATACTCGTATATGATTATATGTAAAGAATAATAACAATCTTCTTTCAGTTTTTGATGTGTGTAAATATATGTATAATACGTATTTTTCATTATAAATATTATTAACTTCCAGAGGATAGATGGGCTAATAGGGACATGTTACTTATAAATTTGACTATTTGACTGTAATCGTTATTTCAGAATTATTTTCATATATTTTGTGTGCTGTGTTATAGATAAGAAACCCTGATTGTATCACAACGATGCTCGATTTTTTTTTTACTCACTATTGATGTGTGCTCTACGACATTAGGTGTTTAGTTTCCTGGTACGACTTAATGGACACCCCTGAATCCGCTCACATATTGCCACTTAGAGACTAGCGTGTTAATTTCAGTATATGTTGTATGAAGGCCGATTTTCTGTGGTGTTACGGTCGGCCACTGCTGGACAATCAACTGTGGGAGCGGCGTCGGCGAAACAATACAAAAAAAAAAAACGCGTGTATCTTTTCGCAGGTGTGATAATTCCAAATCATCTCATTGTGAGCAACATACCGCAATATTTAACAGTCCTATCGTATAGTAAATTACGGCCGCTGAAGGCGGGGTTTATGTTTTGAAAATATAGCGTTATTGTACATTAAACTACTCTCAAAAGTTTAATATTTGGAGCCAGTTTTTCTGATGCATTTGAGATTGGGATCTGCATTTCTACTATGTTTAATAAATTTGAATTGGTTTTAGTTCTTATGTTTGAAATTATCTATTGTACCCCGGTCTGGATGTGGCAATACAGGGGTGTGTCTACAAGGCTGAAATAACAAGAAAAATCTTGTTTAGGTTATACTATATTCGAAGAAGATGGTCATACTCATATTTAACTCGAAATAACTAGAAAAAGTAGATAGATGTAATATGGCTATATTACTCTAGTACATATAAGCTCAATTGTTTTTGCAATTTTTTAAGGCGTTGTTATTAAATGTCAGTGTTGTGATATTTTCACAAAAGTAGACGTGTCATTCTTATCGGCAATTAAGATATACTGGTTTAGGTAATATGAAAGTTAATGGTAGTAGTTTTGGAAGAGTATTGCTTCCCTATAATTCGTTTTATCTTGGAGAACATTCTGACTTTTTGCGGACGTGTATTACGTAGGAACTATTTACTAGTTTCCTACGAAACAAATGTTATCACGTTTCTTGCTGTGACTGCTTTGTTACTCTGCTCTCTGTTGAAACAGCGTTTTCTCCTCCTTGCGTTTTTGCTGCTAGATAACGGTATCAGAAACGTTGAAAATGGCGCGGTGCTGGTCTCACGTGGCCTGAGACTCAGCTGCTTCCGAAAAACAATCCATTTGCCTCTCTCCTTCTGCGCAACTAGTTCGAGGAAGGAAACGGGTCGCTCCCTCTAGCCCAGACAAACCTCTCGGAACAAATCCTCGTGAAGGTAAACGATAGAAAGTAGAGGACTGAATACTAGGGTTCGAGAAGGACGACGCCCCAGAAACAGGAAAAAGTGCAAGCTTGGATTGGATTTCAATTACGGAAGAAGCGATTTTTGCGATTCCCCTTTTCAAGCCTTTATTTACTTCCCCCCTCCCTTTTACCAACCTACCTCCCACTCCAGTAACATTACTCTTTCACGGGGTGGAAAAAAGTAAACACCGTTTTGTACCTTTCCTAACATCCGTCAGTTTATATTTCGTGGGCGGAATGGAGAAATCATCCCTCTGCGACGGCAGCAACGTGAAAGTTGGCGCTAAGGAGAAGAACGTAAACTTACTTCAAAGAGATAACGTGATACGTAATTTGGATGAACGGGTGATTGTCCCGTCGCGGAAGCAACAGTTTGCAAATTTCCAGGATGAAATATCACTCGAATTACTTCTACGATGGCTGCAAGGAGGGGATATTGTATAAGATAGAAGTATAGAGTCTTCCACTAGGTCACTGAAACCGACTGTACAACAACGCGCAGAGATATTTAATAACTGGTACTCACACTACCGAAGGTGTCGGAAAAGTAAGAATTAAGTTGCATAACAAATGGAAAACATATACTTTGTAATACTGAAAAATACATTGCTCACATCTACTTACTAAACGTTTGAAAAATCGAACATTAAAAATATTTTATTAATCAGAATTTAATTTTATTTCCATTTTGAACGTTAAAGAAAAAATATTTTGCAACCACCTCCCCTTCCCAAAATCCTTAATTAATCAATACCACCATAAGAATTACTTAAATATTATGTGATATAATATAAGTAATAAAGTTTACAAATACTTTAAATAATATTTTGGTTTACATCCTATTCAATTTGTAAAAATGATAAGCTTAGTGGCTAGAAATATAAAAAACTACCTACCTTATTTATGGAGGGTAAACGTGAATCCACGGAAAGTTCTATGAACATTACGGACACTTCTCCGTTGTAAAAAAACGAGAAGTCACTAATTTTAAAATTATTTTTATTTTTAACCAATATTTTTCCGTGATTTCACTAATTTTTTTCTGACAGTGTATGTCATGTGCTTTGGACCCAGAGCGAGCAGGGTGTGATTTACTGCATTCTCTGAAGAACGCAATGTGTGTCTGTAGTTACGTGCATAAAGTATTGCCTTGTTCCCACTCGGCAACCACCAAATCCTCACTAAGAAATGTAGTGCAGGTGCGTGATTCCAGGAAAGTTCCGGCACTCCGTGTCATGGCGAAATCATTAACGGCATTCCAGAATGGAACTTGCGTTAAATAACTGGTTAATGGAAGATGTAATTGTTTCTCTTAATTTATCGTTCACTGAGCATAACTACGAATCGCTAGAGCCTCGATTTTCAAACGAAGTTGCAGTTTTACATAGTAAAACTAGAACCTATCAGGAAGGTCTGATTGTTTCTTTTTTCCTCTACATATGTGTTTCTTCGCGCCATGCGCAAGAATTGTCTTCGCTATGTAGCGTCCATTCTTCCAAGAAGTCCTCCATTGACACTGGTGCAAGAATAAATACGTTATTAATATAACAAACCTTGCATTAATACGTATAAATCCAAAGTTAAACAACAAACAAAACGAGTTAAAAAAAAATTCACTTTAAATAATACTATATATATCAAGAAAATAACTCTCAGAATTCGCTGCAAAATTTGCTGTAAAAACTCTTTTTAGATTTTACTTAACATCGTGTATATTTATGAGAAATACACTTTTCAAAGATTGATTTCGAACGTAATCATTTATCTCCAAATTATTTAAACTTACTTTGTCAGAAGGAGAACACAAAACAACGGGATAATTTATAAAGTCCTTTGTTCGAAGTAAAGTGTGTATAAAAATTTTGTAGTTTCTGGTTTGGAGATAATTTTTACACGCATTCACGTATGTTACTTTACAAAACAGATTTACAGCGTATTTTATAAAACTCTGAACATCTGGATCTCTTAAATGACGCTACAGTATAAACGTGCGAACCTTCTTCCTTTCCTATCCGAGAAGTTACCCAGTTTGTAGTGACAAATCGTTATACCTTATGTTACAGTAGATTAAAAATACAAATACTGTTCGTTAAAAACATCGGCTCACAAGACCACGCTGTAAAGAGCCGCCCAACTCCCTTCACTCACCCACTCTCTGTTCGTTAAATTATGCACGACATGTAATTAAAACGACGCGTAATTTTCAAAACTTGAAATTTCTTGCAAAATTAAAATATTGACGAGAACTTCGTTCTTACCCAGTGTGTACATTGCTGATAAACCCTTTGAGTTTACAACCGGCACGTATAGCGGAGCAGATTACGTTGCCTTGGCAACAACTTGGAGCTGTCGGATAAACAATATGAAAAAGTTTGATATCGACTGCAGCAGACTGACTGCAATCCTGGCGTTCGAAACACAGTTTAGATATCCGGAAAACCAATTGCTGACTTTAGAAACCAAGATAATTCATATATTTTACAATTTTTCAAAATGATTTTTGATGTTACATTCGACATACTAAATATTTAAAGAAAAGTAAATATTTTTGGCTCTATGGTTTTTCATGGCTACGTACAAAAACATGGAGTTAAAAATGCATTTGGGTCACACGAAATGTAAATAAGTTTAAAATAAAACAGAAATTGCTGAAAGAAAGTTTTCATTAATTATAAACCATTGTTAGTTCACTGCTGTTTATCGATATTTAAGAATAGTCACAAATAAAAATGTTGCTAACATTTTCTTTTATTTCAAAATTTAAGCGTATATTATTTTCCTCGTACAAGAATATGTACTGGAATTTTAAAATGAATTAGTTAATTTTTCAGAGTCTTGTAATTTTGCCGCATGTAGACGAGGAAACAATGAATCTATGCTTTTGACTCTCATAAAACTATCCCAAAGAAATATTTTCATGTTGGCTGAAATAAGACCGCATGTGTTTTGTAACGTGAAAAGTTATTAGGGTAAATAGCTGAATTGTTTGACGCACTGATAATAAGTAGCGGAAAAAACGTACATATTATTTTCCGAGTAGCTNAGGGTAAATAGCTGAATTGTTTGACGCACTGATAATAAGTAGCGGAAAAAACGTACATATTATTTTCCGAGTAGCTAGACAGACTCGCATTCAAGTTGTCACTATTTCGATGCAAATGAGCCGCGTGAGTTTCAGTCTCGCAGAGACGTTATAGGCAACTAGACGAAAACTAGGCAATAACTACTTTGGTAGTGTTGCCCTGGGGACTTGCAATATCACCCCATGTCAGCCTACTATGCACAAGGTAGGGTTGCAACCANCTTTGGTAGTGTTGCCCTGGGGACTTGCAATCTCACCCCATGTCAGCCTACTATGCACAAGGTAGGGTTGCAACCAGGCGAAGGGGGCATAGAGAGTGGGCAGGCATATCTGGAGTTCCTCGACACTTGATGGGGTGGCTAACTTGGAACATATACCAATCTCTTTCACTTTGAGGGCGGCGCCAAGTACGAAGTTAAGTCGGCGCTACTACAGGTTAAAAGGGTTCATTTCGCCACCGGAATATGAAAAGTCCGTCCCTGCTTCCGGCCATGTTCAGTTTAAATCTTCTCTCATCTGATGCTATGTTGCTCATAGCCGCTATTTTATATACACATCCCTGGTATTAAGGTACATGACACCTTGGTCAAGTGTGATTTAGTGGGTGCAAGATGGAGATTAGGTCGATTTTTATGCACTATCAAACGAAATTTTTAGCACTATAGCCATCACATGGGTATGTCGCTTAACGTTCAAGAATAATAAAAGCACATCAAAATTTTATTGAAAATTAATAAAACCACAAGTATACAAATTTATTACAATCGTTATTGTCTCATAATAAAATTATCATTATTAATAACAATGAAGTCAATTAAGGCCGAACTAAATATCACGATATATAGTAATAATTATTTACAGGTTGAAAGTAGGAGGCACGTGACAATTATTAAAATTATGTGAAATACACAAGTGTATGAAGCAATAACAACTAGCAATGAACGGGCTCAGAAGATATGTGTTCATGGATTTTGTACTCTTTGCTTCCATATTTTCTTTAATTGCCCTCTCGACGATGTAATAGGAAAGCATAGTCTCATCAGCGACTAAAAAAAATCATTTTTATAGGGAATAAGTAAAAAGAAGATTAAAGTTTCCGCAATTTGAATTAAGTCCATAAAAACGTTGTTGACTATTATCTATTTATAACGTCTATAGAACAGTACATTACTACGGCATATATATACANAAAACGTTGTTGACTATTATCTATTTATAACGTCTATAGAACAGTACATTATTACGGCATATATATACACGCCGTAATAATGTTCTAATAATATATTTTATATACATTTGACTTTAAAATGTAACTATGACAATATACTTTGTATACTATAATCTTCTGACTCACGCTCGTAATTCTCAGCGATTCTTGGGAGTGTATGACCGGCGGAGTGAACATTAGAGGGTTGAGAAACCAAAAGTAACCCGGAAAAAACCCACGACACAGAAATGCCAATNTGATTTACTGCATTCTCTGAAGAACGCAATGTGTGTCTGTAGTTACGTGCATAAAGTATTGCCTTGTTCCCACTCGACAATCACCAAATCCTCACTAAGAAATGTAGTGCAGGTGCGTGATTCCAGGAAAGTTCCGGCACTCCGTGTCATGGCGAAATCATTAAAGGCATTCCAGAATAGAACTTGCGTTATAAAACTGGTTAATTGAAGATGTAATTGTTTCTCTTAATAAATCGTTCGCTGAGCAACACTACGAATTTCTAGAGCCTCGATTTTCAAACGAAGTTGCAGTTTTACGTAATAAAACTAGAACCTATCAGGAAGGTCTGATTGCTTCTTTTTTCCTCTACATATGTGTTTCTTCGCGCCATGTGCAAGAATTGTCTTCGCTATGTAGTGTCCATTCTTCCAAGAAGATCTCCATTGACACTGGTGCAGGAATAAATACGTCATTAATATAACATACCTTGCATTAATACGTATAAACCCAAAGTTAAACAACAAACAAAACGAGTTTTAAAAAAATTCACTTTAAATAAAACTATGAATCAAGAAAATAATTCTCAGAATTCGCTGCAAAATTTGCTGTAAAAACTCTTTTTAGATTTGACTTAACATCGTGTATATTTATGAGTTTATGTGAAAAGTTTCTAACTAAAGCTTGCATTAGTAAATAGAGGTTTATATTTAAACTTACTTTGTCAGAAGGGGAACACAAAACAACGGGATAATTTATAAAGTCCTTTGTTTGAAGTAAAGTGTGTATAAAATAATGTAGTTTCTGGTTTGGAGATAATTTTTACACGCATTCACGTATGTTACTTTACAAAACAGATTTACAGCGTATTTTATAAAACTCTGAACGTTAGGATCTCTTAAATGACGCTACAGTATAAAACGTGCGAAACTTCTTCCTTTCCTATCCGAGAAGTTACCCAGTTTGCAGTGACAAATCGTTATACCTTATGTTACAGTAGATTAAAAATACAAATACTGTTCGTTAAAAACATCGGCTCCCAAGACCACGCTGTAAAGAGCCGCCCAACTCCCTTCACTCACCCACTCTCTGTTCGTTAAATTATGCACGACATGTAATTAAAACGACGCGTAATTTTCAAAACTTGAAATTTCTTGCAATATTAAATNTTAAAATATTGACGAGAACTTCGTTCTTACCCAGTGTGTACATTGCTGATAAACCCTTTGAGTTTACAACCGGCACGTATAGCGGAGCAGATTACGTTGCCTTGGCAACAACTTGGAGCTGTCGGATAAACAATATGAAAAAGTTTGATATCGACTGCAGCAGACTGACTGCAATCCTGGCGTTCAAAACACAGTTTAGATATCCGGAAAACCAATTGCTGACTTTAGAAACCGAGATAATTGATATATTTTCGAATTTTTCAAAATAATTTTTGATGTTACATTCGACATACTAAATATTTAAAGAAAATTACATATTTTTGGCTCTATGTTCTTGCATGGCTACGTACAAAAACATGGAGTTAAAAATACATTTGGGTCACACGAAATGTAAATAAGTTTAAAATAAAACAGAACTTGCTGAAAGAAAGTTTTAATTAATTATAAACCATTGTTAGTTCACTGCTGTTTATCGATATTTAAGAATAGTCACAAATAAAAATGTTGCTAACCTTTTCTTTTATTCCAAAATTTAAGTGTGTATGATTTCCCTCGTACACGAATATGTTCTGGAATTTTATAATGAATTAGTTAATTTTCAGAGGCTTGTAATTTTGCCGCATGTAGACGAGGAAACAGGGAATCTATGCTTTTGACTGATAAAACTATCCCAAAGAAATATTTTCATGTTGGCTGAAATTAGACCGCATGGGTTTTGTAACGTGAAAAGTTATAAGGGTAAATAGCTGAATTGTTTGACGCACTGATAATAAGTAGCGGAAAAAACGTACATATTATTTTCCGAGTAGCTAGACAGACTCGCATTCAAGTTGTCACTATTTCGATGCAAATGAGCCGCGTGAGTTTCAGTCTCGCAGAGACGTTATAGGCAACTAGACGAAAACTAGGCAATAACTACTTTGGTAGTGTTGCCCTGGGGACTTGCAATATCACCCCATGTCAGCCTACTATGCACAAGGTAGGGTTGCAACCAAGCGAAGGGGGCATAGAGAGTGGTGGGCAGGATTATCTGGAGTTCCTCGACACTTGATGGGGTGGCTAACTTGGAACATATACCAATCTCTTTCACTTTGAGGGCGGCGCCAAGTACGAAGTTAAGTCGGCGCTACTACAGGTTAAAAGGGTTCATTTCGCCACCGGAATATGAAAAGTCCGTCCCTGCTTCCGGCCATGTTCAGTTTAAATCTTCTCTCATCTGATGCTATGTTGCTCATAGCCACTATTTTATATACACATCCCTGGTATTAAGGTACATGACACCTTGGTCAAGTGTGATTTAGTGGGTGCAAGATGGAGATTAGGTCGATTTTTATGCACTATCAAACGAAATTTTTAGCACTATAGCCATCACATGGGTATGTCGCTTAACGTTCAAGAATAAGAAAAGCACATCAAAATTTTATTGAAAATTAATAAAACCACAAGTATACAAATTTATTACAATCGTTATTGTCTCATAATAAAATTATCATTATTAATAACAATGAAGTCAATTAAGGCCGAACTAAATATCACGATATATAGTAATAATTATTTACAGGTTGAAAGTAGGAGGCACGTGACAATTATTAAAATTATGTGAAATACGCTAGTGTATGAAGCAATGACAACTAGCAATGAACGCGCTCAGAAGATATGTGTTCATGGATTTTGTACTCTTTGCTTCCATATTTTCTTTAATTGCACTCTCGACGATGTAATAGGAAAGCATAGTCTCATCAGCGACTAAAAAAAAATCATTTTTATAGGGAATAAGTAAAAAGAAGATTAAAGTTTCCGCAATTTGAATTAAGTCCATAACAACGTTGTTGACTATTATCTATTTATAACGTCTATAGAACAGTACATTACTACGGCATATATATACACGCCGTAATAATGTTCTAATAATATATTATATATACATTTGACTTTAAAATGTAACTATGACAATATACTTTGTATACTATAATCTTCTGACTCACGCTCGTAATTCTCAGCGATTCTTGGGAGTGTATCACCGGCGGAGTGAACATTAGAGGGTTGAGAAACCAAAAGTAACCCGGAAAAAACCCACGACACAGAAATGCCAATNGACCGGCGGAGTGAACATTAGAGGGTTGAGAAACCAAAAGTAACCCGGAAAAAACCCACGACACAGAAATGCCAATCACAATAACTATAGTATATTCGCAGTTTATTCACACTTTTGGAATGTAGCCTTTGAAATATCGCCCCATGTATGATGTATCTGGTTATTTTCTAAATATGCCATGTATCACAAGCGCGTTATACTTCTGTTAATGTAAAAGTATTCCTTATTTTTTAATTCAATTACAATTTTCAACTTTTATTGTATCTATAAAATTCAATATTTAATTCATAATTACTACTAATAAAAAGAGTGAGAAAACACGTTAGTTGGTAAAGCCTGGTAAGAAATAGTTCTCATGCAAAATGGTATTACGCAGAGTGCACACGAATGGGGCTCGCAGTCTCGTTGGTGGAATTTTCTAGAAATGGCTAAGCTTTATTTGCACGAAGTGGAGGAATATCCTGGAAGTAGAACATCAGCAGGGCTACAGAAAAGTTGGAAGTAACCGTGGATGGGTTATACACGGGATACCTCACTCTTAAAAATATTCTTACCCTTCATGCCTAGAATGTAATTTGAGTCCTCGAACGTTCCGTGCTAAAGCCCAACGAATTTTTTTTAACGGCGGATTTTTTTGAAATATTTGTAAAGAAGCTATTCTCGTATTTTCCCCGAAATAAATATAAATATATAGTTAACAAAAGGGGTACTGCGGAGAAAGTAATATTCCCAAAGAAGTTAATCAATTTTGTTTTTCAGTACCTTTATATCGACATAAAGAATAATGAGAAAAAGGGATCATTCATAAAAAATACTCATGTGATTTTCCTCACTCGGAAGCCGTAAATGTCAGTCACCCGATTCTAGCATTGTGTCGGACGCTGCGAAATTGCGAGAGCTGGTTGGCGCAGTATCCCCGGCCGTGTACGGCTGTCATTGTTCTATAATGCTGTCAGTGCCCGGCGATTTTTTTCTCTCTCTTTCCATCATTATCGCTGTCTCGCAGCCGGACTGCGACAATGCACCCCTCTTTTTCCATCCGTTTCCAAGCCCCCCTCTTATTTTACCCACCACCTCCTACAAACTTCGCGTCTCTGCTAATGCAACCCCACGTTACCACTCCATCGAAACAAACCTCTGCAGCTCTAGACGCGTTATAGTTCCTGGTTGAAAAGCAAGAAAAAGAATGAGAAGGGGGGGGGGATGTTTGCGCAAATTGGCAAAACGGATTGGCGTGCCGCTCTGCATAATTATGTGCGCTTTGTGCGACTACGCGATGCCGGCTTACAGAGAGCGTTCCCACGAGCCATCTCCAAACCCCTCTGCTTGCCGGGATGAATCTGCTAAGGCCGAAGATTTACGAGACTTCGCAAGGCAAGAGCTGACTCGGATATCCTGCTTCTGTGCTTGAAGAGATGTAACAAGTCCTACGGCTGCGCGAGTACTAACCACGTCAGCTACGCCTTCGCCTTTACATCTCTTCGCACGTGATCACGAGAAACGCACGTAGGAAGACAGTTTTATAATGTAATTTTTTGGCAACAAATATTTTACGGTGATGAATAAAGGCTTACTTTATTTTCCTAGAACACACGGGGCCGTAGGGATAGCGGTTCGGGTTCGACTACAGACGATGTCACACCTGATTTTCGCAAGTATGAAATTAATATCCCTCGGTTTGGCATTACCTCTTCTCCACCGCCATTTATCTTCCAGCTATGGGTACTACATACTTAGTCGTTTATCTACTTGTATATCTCCAAGTTACACTCCGGGGTAAACGAAATATATTTCGTGCCATAATAAACACACTTCTGGTAACACCGATGCAAAAATTAATTCCGTGATATGAATTCCATCTGACCGATATTAAGAGGGAGGAAGATTAGCATGTTAATGAAATTTGTACGCTCTATGAGTGGCCTTGATCGTTGAGGCGTCGCTTTCGTGCAACGAAGACTTCGTACTAGTTATGATTCTCGTCACTTTGAGGCGCGATTGAATTTACGAACACTGTTTCGGTGATGAGATTGTCCGAGGCCTAATCCAATCTTCGAGGTTCCATCAACTTGAACCTTTTTTTTATGTATAACCATTCGACGCAAAACGCAAATTTTACTTAAATGTGTTGTCTCGTTCACACTCAATTAGAAAACTTACCGTTCGGATGTGCCTTCTTTTCGCGTGACTGAATTATTTGTGGACGAAACCAAGCATCAGTTTTACATATCCCAACTGCGAATTAAGATTCCGCTATGAACATAATCCCCGTTTTCACTGAAACGGGCATTATGAAACGTTTTCCCTGAAAATTGTGCGTCGGTCACTGGCCGAACTGTGTACAAATATTTCTGAGTTCAGGGACGCTAGATGCTAATTTAGCAATACTAATTTAATATTTGCTATATACTGATGAGTACCACAACGATGAGCTAACTGCTAAGGCGCTACGCTCACATGATAAAAAGAGTTCGTGAACAAGCAATTGGTAATGCGGTTTGGATCACGCTATAGGCTATTGAAGGTAAAGTGAGCACTTTATATCTTATTGTGGCCTTGGATGTTAACTTTTGAGTATAGAGAAATATATAAACTTTGTTTATTACTTACATGACAATATTAATTTAGAACCGTGGTTAAAGGATAAAAATGGCTGAAAGACAAAAGTAACTACGGCGGCAAAAGTGCTCACTTTACCGTAAACAGCCTTCACTAGAGAGGACCTCTCAAAGACTTTCTATATATATATATATATATATATATATATATGTATGACGTAAAATAAACATTAATTATAATATCCTTGAAATGACAATAATTCATTAGAATGTGTTTATCAAGACATGAGAATGAAACCGTTCGTACCTACAGATAAAAATGTGTGTATAATATTTTTTATGGCAAATGTGTCGGAAGTATCAATTTTTCTCAAAGAAGAATGATGATTTATTCTCTTTTTTTACGTACGCCGCGCAAAGAAAGTAACTTTTTATTCTCTATAATTTAATAATGTTCATTTGAATATTAAATTATTTTTCACAAATTTCAAATGTAATTCTTTAATTTAATACCAGTAAAATTGCATCCCTGTAAAAAAAAATAATGGAGACATCAAGAAATACTGCTACAAAGTAGATCGAAATGCTTTCTCAACGAAAATTATTTTAATGGGGAAATTTTTCAAATGTAAGAAGTTAGAGCTCTTTCAACGTAAATAATTAAAATACATTGCTGAAAAGTTTCCCATTAGATTGCAGTGAAAGATGTACATTAAGAAAATAACTTTGCAAAAAAAAAAAACATAACTAGAATGACTAAAATTATTTTGAATGCACATTTTTATTTTTCACAAATAAAACAATTTTTATTCCGTCGTTGACATCTGCCATGAATCATGAATGTCTGCATTTTTTTTACTCAATGACAATAGAATCGTTTTTATATCCGACAATAAAGCCGTAACAGTTTTTGTACACAATAGTTCAAAAATGTCTAACACCGGTCAAAGAATCCCGTTATTGTGGCAATTCTCTGCTGCGGTAAGATAAATGAACAAACGTGCAAGTTTGCGTTTGAATGAAAATATCTCTATTGCTACTGGAAATAAAAAAAAAATGTTTTCAGCGCCATCTACAAAAGGGTTTACTCTGCACAACATTTTCAAGCTAGCCGGACAGGGCAACAGCTCGCTTAGCACCAGACTCATCTTATTCATTTTGAAAACAGAGAAAATGCTTACATTCCTCCCCGCCCCCTCTACAACAAGTCAAACCAATCTCCGTGAACCAAATAACAGTGGCTATGGTCGTGGACCCTTCCTTTGTTGTTGTTTCTTCCATCATAAAAATCGTTGGTTTTTATGGTTTGTTTGACGTGTGTTTGACGTAGCTAAATACCGTACAAGGGAGAGGAGAGAAATCATACTGCCCTTAAATGTTCATATGCACACATCGGTGTTTACATTGAAACTTATTACCGTGGCATCTAAGCACATGTTGATTGTGATATTCACATACCATGCTTACCCGAATATAAGACTAAAGTTATTCCAGTTTCCATTTCCGAAATATTGATGGTGGTCTTCACATACTAAACATTTTAGTTTAAATTTTTTGACGTGACAACGTCTTATAATTCGATAGAGCCGGCTGCACGCACGAAAAAACATGACTCATGCGGCGTTACCTCGCTCTGAGGCGTTCCATGTAAGGCTTGAAGTGCAAGCGAGAGCGCGGAACAAACAAATGAAATTAAAATTTTCTTTTGAAAAATGCTACCATTCCATCAGTATTTTCTTAAGACGTTGTCACGTTCAACTATCGTCAGTAAACCGACTTTACAGACAACCAATTTTTTTTTTTTGAATCTTAGCAAGTGATGGTCAATTTTTCTTTAAGAAGTGTTTCATTACAACACAAGCAAATTAAAAAAATTAAAAAATATTAAGTGACTCTGCATTGCGGTTAAAAAAACTTAGGGATGGGCAAATAGATTGTAATTTCCTTAGGTTATTCTGTATTTGAAGAGTTCTCTCTCTCTCTATCACTCTCTCTCTCTCTCTCACACACACACACACTATACATAATTATTATGTACGTCAAAGTTTGTATCTACTGATCATTTCACTTACTAAAGAGTGATTTATACTGACTCATAGCACTGACCTGGCAGTAAAACCTCGGTGTACGTCGCTAAAGATTCAGTAAAATAATTCTACTTTTTGAAATCACTGATTCAGTTTTAGAGTGTGTATTTGCAGCCTGTTAAGTGGTAAATGACTCATACTTGGCATGGCACAACAACTTCAGTTACAGTTTAGGATGTCTACTGAAAAAAAAATTATAATATGCAGTTATTGCTTTCTGGGGACCAATTCTCGGGACAGTCAGGATAGCTTGTCCAGACTTCCAGGCCACTGGCAGTCCGCCGACTGTGATCTTCCTTCAGCTCGGATCCCTGCTTGCACTTCTCCCTCCTCTCTCTCGGTTGGTTCACCTTCGATTGTGATTGGTTGTTACGTGGTCTGCAGGCTGAGTTTAGCTTCAGATTGCTGATAATATCTTCCGTCGCTCATCCTAATCAGCTGGACTCGCGTTTTGATTCTACCTCGGCAGATCGTCCAGCTTATTTAGAATTTTCACAATAACAGCTCTGTTTTTTTTTAATGGCTTATAAACAGTACGCTGCCCTCACTCGGGCATACGCGTGTGGCATTTGCGTGGCGCAAGATTGCGTAACGAAGAGACCCCGAGTGTGACATCGGGTAAAACTAAATCTGTCATCGAGGCAGCTGCCGGTATCTTCATCCCGTTACAGATTTGACACACAAACGACAGCAAATTGTAGAAAACTTGTAAAACGAATCTCCTGCGTAGTTTCGTATAAACGTAATTGCTGAGAGAAGATGATTTTTCCTGTATTGTATCTATATTAATTGATATCTCCCCAAATTATAACTGGGTACCACAAACTCTCAAAAATAATTTTTGTGAATCAGGAATTACGCCAAGAACGCCAAGCCGTATATCAGTTTTGAAATATCTACCATGTTACACGAAAACTGATATATGGGCTACTATTATTATTAAAAATATACTATGTATAAATTAAATATAAAACAAATAAGACAACCGATTTTGGCAAGAAATAATATTATTTACGAAAGCAGTGAACATTCAAACTGAATTAAACTTGCTGTCCAGCTGTCTTCATACACAGTAATGTGTTACGTAGTTTTAATTAAGTATAACGGTCATTTCATCGTTCGCGATATTTCTCGTGAAACAATGGAATTAAAAAAAAAAAGTAAACAGTAAATTAAAATGCCTTGCACGGAATGTGCAACCATTCCATAATGTTATTGTTCTTGCTATGTTGTAACGAGTTTATTTGATTCGGACACATTTCATTCCGACTGTCGGTACGACTGTCTAAAAATACGCACTTCCACATTCCGACACTCCCTACTGGAATGGAAGTTTCGAATAATTCTGCTATCCTATATATTCTGATAATTTAAAACATAGATTATGCAGAAGTGAGCCGCACAGTCATAACTTGCAACAGTTTATTAGCTGCCTTTATACTAAATAANAAAACATAGATTATGCAGAAGTGAGCCGCACAGTCATAACTTGCAACAGTTTATTAGCTGCCTTTATACTAAATAATTTTTTTTTCCTTTGAAATATTAGGTCGCAAGCCTGCATTTACCTGTCATACTAAAGAATTAACCAGGCTTACTTTCACGGCAAACTTTACTTGCCATATTGTATTCCTGGTTTTTCTTGTTTATTTATGTTTCTAAACATGAAAATTCCAAGAGTACGTCTACAGCAAAGTAGCTATTGACTATACGCTGCAGTACAGTCATAAAATAAATACAACTAACCCATAATTATGTCAGAATGTTAGTTATACCAAAATCTGGAAGAATCGATATTGTGACACGTAGTAATTATGGGTTCACTGTTCAGTTTCTATGTCTGTACTGCAGGGTAAAGTCAATAACTAGGTCTCAATGAACGTGCCTACAGAATTTTTTTCTTAAAAAGACATAAATGATATAAATAACTAAGAAAATAGTCCAGTATGATGGGTAGAGTTACACCTTAGTGTTGGAAATAACTGTCAGATATATGCACATGCGTTTCATGTAATTTGGCCTGTGGTCTGTTGAGATTGTGTAGTGTGTAGATGTGTGCGTATGCTCGTCTCTGTAGATGATTGAGTAAGTGCGTGCTTTTGTTTTTTACTTCTTGGAAACATTTAATAGGTTTAATAGATATTCATGTAGGTGTGAGTATAATGACACATGTGCTCCTAATGTGATCTTGTATGATATTATGAATGGCCTGATAAGTGTGTGAAAACGGAGTATTTTTCTTTGCTATTATTTTAGGATGAAATTTTCAAAATTATACTTATACATGTTATTTGATATAGTTATCATTTATACGTGTTGAATTTAAATGCAAATAAAAAAAAGTGTAAACTATGGTTATAACTTTAACACATTCAGTCCCAGTGTACGCAAGTTTGTACATAAAACTCACATGAAGGATAATTTTGCACAGTGCTGAACATTGTGAGTCTCAATATCCAATTATCTTCCATGTGGGTGACTGATTCGTAGTTTGCTGTTACTGGTATATGTTATGATTGGTTCATATTGTTGTAGCTGAACACAAAGCCTACAGCTCTTGGGTTAACAACGAAACAAACGTTACATCAACTTAAGTACAGCACGCATAAAGAATTTCTTGTTTGCTACATCTGAAACCATACATTAAAGTTACCTGATCTATATAAACTGGCATGCCAAAAGTAACGGGATCGGGGTTTAGAATCGTGTAGGCCCTCCTCTAGCCCGGCGAAGTGCAACAACTCGCCGTGGCATCGATTCCACAAGTGGACGGAAACACTTGTAGAGAGATGTCGACCCAATGCTTTCTGGATATCTATCTCCGGCTCCCTGCTATTTGTAAGTGCACGATATTGGGTGCGAATGGACCTCAGCACCACGTCCCACGTCTATGTAGTTCGCATAGGGTGAATGAGATCACAAGAGCAGTCGAAACATCCCAGAATCCTCCTCGAACCAATTCTGGACTTGTGCCAATGACGAGGTGCATTATCCTGCAGGAATACCCCATCGTTGTGTGGGTACGTGAAGTCCCTGAAGGACTGCAATGCGATGCCGTGACCAGCTCAACTGACACATGTCTGGACACTTACAACACGTAAAGGTCCCGTGGAGTCACCAACTATCACATTTCACATACTGTTATCCCGACGTTTGGTATGCCAGTGTATTATAGTTCAGCTCTGAACATACCGGGAGTTCAGCTCGACAGACGGCGTGTGCCCACTCTGCACGAGGACAGGAGACCCTTGTCAAAGTTCACGGGTCGACGAAGTCACAGAGAGCGGGCTCCTTTCTTTGTTGCAGCCACGTGCGAGGAGACGTCCGAGGGGTTGGTGCCCCTGCTGCAGGCGCTGGTAGACCCGAGGACGCGAGCGCTGATTGGTTCCGTGGACCCGGCGCTGTGCCTCACGCTCGCCAAGGTGGCAGCACTGCAGGGAAAGCCTTTCGTCTCGTGGACCTGTCCACAGGTAAGTCATTCACGCGAA
>NQII01000978.1:545669-620108 GCA_002778355.1 Clitarchus hookeri | reverse complement strand
GGGACCTCATCCGTACTTCCAGGAAACAGGGAAGAAAGTATGGTTCCTCGTTGTTCACAAGAAAATAAGAGAATAAGTGTTTATACTTCTTAGTGAACTGATAATTCGTAAACAGAGTAGGCAGTTGTATATATTATAGCATAAAGAAAAATATTGAATTTACTTATGAAAAAACTTTTTTTATATTAAAAATAGTATTAAAAATTGAGTCACAAGACTATATCATTTCATTGCAAATTAAACAAAAATTTAAGTATATTTTTGTGGAATTACCTTCAAGTCTTGTTTGTAGGTAATGCTATCGTCTCGTAAATATCTACAAACCTTTTCAGTGAAATGATATATAGAATTAGTAACCTCCAATATGCGAGTTTCAATGGTGCTGCATTTACTCTTGAACGCGACTAAATGTAGTATTCTGTGAAATCATTTTGGTTTCATGCAGGGCAAACAAGCAGCTCGTAAAAACGTCTGCGAGTTATCGTAAGTGGTCGTGGGCAGTACCGGTTCACACTGAAACCACTGAACAGTAAGATCTGCGGCTATCGAAAGGCTGCAACAGGTTTTCCTTTATTTTAACTTCTGCGCAATAAAAGCAACATAGAGTATGTTTCCTAAATAATTTTACAGACATGCATAACAAACCTACTTCAATTAAAATAATACAAACAGTGCTAAGTGGCATTTGTACGACGCACTTAGTTGCTGTGACACGACGGAGAACAACGGAAACGTCCGCCACGTTTTACAAGCGTAAAAATCTTGATTTATCGAAAAACTGGACTGCCGTAGTGGAAAACTGACACAGCCAACAATACCACACAATATTGTTAACAATAAAAGGAAAGTTAAAAATAACGAATCAAACCAATTTTTTTTTNACAGCCAACAATACCACACAATATTGTTAACAATAAAAGGAAAGTTAAAAATAACGAATCAAACCAATTTTTTTTTGTTTTTCGCCTTTTAATCTGCTCACTATATACTCGGACGCGATTTAAGTACTAATATAACCTGAATANTTTTTTTTTGTTTTTCGCCTTTTAATCTGCTCACTATATACTCGGACGCGATTTAAGTACTAATATAACCTGAATATACATTTATGAACCACACGTACCTCGTTTTCTTACCAGATTTTCCAATCCGGAGCCTTGCATATCCCAAGGTAACTTCTTCAGCAATCTCTGCAACGGGAATCCCTCAATCACATATTTACAGCGTATTACTTAGACTGCGAATCACAAACTTGTTAAAAAAAAAATCGTCAGCATCTTAACGTCCATGATTTTATAATTTTTTTTTATCGGGAGAATATCGGTGGATCGTGTGTATACCACACTTACCTTAACTTCTATATCAAAACAGCAGAGTGCCCAGTCGAACAATTATTTACAGCGTATTACTTGCACTGCAAGTTAGAAATATTATTATTTTTTTAAAATTCGAATTTGACCGTCCGTGATTTTATGATGTATTACCGGGCGTTAAATTTCAAATGTGAAAAAAAAAANTTTAAAATTCGAATTTGACCGTCCGTGATTTTATGATGTATTACCGGGCGTTAAATTTCAAATGTGAAAAAAAAAAATATTGCTAACTTTTGGTTTAAAATATTTCTAACATGCAGTTCAAGTAGTACTCTGTAAATAATTGTGGGACTGGGCACTGTGCTGCGGGGGGGTCGCTTAATTGCTTTGGTCAAATCGCAACACGTACACGAAATTCCCCGTTTACCCGAGCGTACAGCGTTGGAAGTTGTAGGACCTCCACGCCCTCTGGCGAGTTACGGGATATTCAGCAGGGCGCGGTTCTTCACGAACTCCGATGAAGGGAAATCTGAGCTGAGAGTTCGCACTGTGGCGTGCAGCAGAGAGTTGTGGCCGAGAACTTTGCTGCAAGTTTCTAATGGGCGTCCCCCGAGTTTCATCACATCCCTCCCCCCCCCAGCACTCTTTTTCCACCATAGTTCCAGCCATCGACCGATCGCCTTTACATATGTGCGGCCACTTGTATACGGGAGGAGCCGAAACTGCCTTAAGGCTATTCACGGCAAAGTGAGCACTTTTTGAAGCCATCTCATTGGGAATAATAGTCAATGAATATAGTTTATTGTAGCGTATTGTAGACGTTAGATTTCGAGTTCGGTGAAATATATACACTGTGTTTATTACTTACATGGGAAATGTTTATTTTAAAAAAGTGGCGGGAGGATACAAAATGGTTGATAGGAAAAAAAAAGTAACGAGGTACTCAAAAGTTCGCATTTTACCGTAAACAGTCTGTATAATTGTTCAAGAGAATATGTATTCATATGTGATATTTTGTGGCACGATATAGATCCAAATAATTTGAAAAATGAATGTTTATTGTTTTATTTACAGCACATATGAGAATTTTAACCTAAAATATTGATTCGTATTAATTTCAAATAAGTTATTTGAAAACAAAGTCTTATTGCATCTAAAGTGTTTATTGAAAGCAGAAGAGTAATACGTTGCAATTTCTTTGAAATCCGAAACACATGATTCGCCTATGGTATATGTTTAACTTCTGGGTATTTTAACTATTAATTTAGTCTCAAATGGTAAACTTGGAATACGGGCGAACCGCATAATTTTTTTTCCATATACATTATTGGTATTCTTATAACCTAAACAATTAATTTGAGCTGAATAATAACCTGTTAATTTTNTTTTTTTCCATATACATTATTGGTATTCTTATAACCTAAACAATTAATTTGAGCTGAATAATAACCTGTTAATTTTGTTCACTTAGGATAATTCTTGGAAAAGTAAATAAAATTTAAATTCCTACGGTTAATTTTTTTTAGTATTTAAATGTCATTGTACTCCATTGCCATACTTATTTTACACTATTACTTCATATCCCAAATAAAAATCACGGCAGCTCTTCCTCTATTAGGTAATTAAGCGTTTCGTTCATATTTACTTAATCTGCAGGTTTCATAGTGNAAATCACGGCAGCTCTTCCTCTATTAGGTAATTAAGCGTTTCGTTCATATTTACTTAATCTGCAGGTTTCATAGTGGGGACTTTTTCCCATCATAACTGGTGAGAGATCAACGATATTAAGAGTATTTACGAGTTAAAATTATGTCGTGCACTTTTAGAAACCTTCCGATATTACCANGAGAGATCAACGATATTAAGAGTATTTACGAGTTAAAATTATGTCGTGCACTTTTAGAAACCTTCCGATATTACCAAAAAAATGCGGACCTTATTAACTGTGTTTGGAATTGTCTCCAATACTTGCCATCTTGTTGCCTTTGAACCACCACGGCACGAGATGATTTTGAATTGCACTGCCAGGTTACGAAATCCTCTTTCATTTAATTACAATTTTCGAAGCAAATTGCTTTGATAGGGGACACATCCAGTTGTTACATTCATTCGCAATCTGCTGTGTGGTTTTGTATCGGATTGGCCGCCCCTGAAAGGCAGTGATTTCCCTTCAGCAGCTGAGTCTGGCGGAAATTACATAATCCTGCGGTCACGGAGTAGTTAACTTGTGTTCGTCTCGACCACTGTGATAGAAAGTATTGCAACTGTGTAGAATATGGCCAAGAGTTGCAGTAATGTTTACGTAAAAAGTAAAATTTCAACACAAATTAACAGAAAATAAGCTCGTGATACAAATTAAAAATCAAAATTAAAAAGCTAAGATTTTTTTATAGAATGTTCTGAAAACTAACATTTAATCCTTGTCTAAAAATAGACTCGACATCACAATAAATATTTTTTTAAATTACAGGATTATTGTAAAAATTGCACGAAATGATAAAATTTCAAATTTATATACCTATTCTCCACAGCTGCTCAGAATTACCTGTATATCATTGTAGTCGTAACACAANATAAAATTTCAAATTTATATACCTATTCTCCACAGCTGCTCAGAATTACCTGTATATCATTGTAGTCGTAACACAACCTATGACAAGCGTCGGTACAGATTACGTAGTTATTTTTAGAATAATAAAAGTAATAAAAAAACAATGAAATCCCACCTTTTGAAATTTATTTTGGAAGCAATATACTTATGTGTTCTGATCATTAATTTTCCCGGAAAAAACATATTACAAGTGGTCTGTAAGGAAATGTAGTAAACTTATATTTGATTGTGTGTATGTGGTAACACTTTGTTTTATGATTGTATTCCTAATTTTTAATCCCAGAAATAGTAATGTTCCTGTGTGGCATCAACGTTTGCACTATACATGAGATAAAATTAATGGTAGAGCTATGAATCCAAGGAAAAACAGTGCCTTCGGTGTATTATTNGTTTGCACTATACATGAGATAAAATTAATGGTAGAGCTATGAATCCAAGGAAAAACAGTGCCTTCGGTGTATTATTGGGAATTGTTTACAGATACGAGCTACCGAGAAGAGCAAAATATATTTTATTCGTAAAACACCAAATGAGGAGTTAGGTAATTGCCTCATTATTTTCAGTCAGTTATTCTGAAGTATTCTAAAGTGAAACTTTACTCTGTTAAACGTTGTAAAGCAATAGTAAATTACACTCTCCACAGTACAGATTAAACTCTAGATATGGAATGTCACATCGCGAAAAATTTAAAACATGGCACTCACCGAGAAAAATATTTTGTAGAGAGGTCGCCTTGCAAAATTATTTTGTAGTTACTACAAAATAATTTTGCACTGGCCATAAAAGTTAAGTGGTGACAAGTAAATAATTTAGTGTTCANATTTTGTAGTTACTACAAAATAATTTTGCACTGGCCATAAAAGTTAAGTGGTGACAAGTAAATAATTTAGTGTTCAGTACAACATTTATTTGTCAAGGTGAATACTAACAAAACATTTCATGGTTCCCACAATTTTTTTTCCAGTGTATATACAATAATTAAAGGTTGAAAATAAATTTCCACGATCAACAAGAANTTCCCACAATTTTTTTTCCAGTGTATATACAATAATTAAAGGTTGAAAATAAATTTCCACGATCAACAAGAAAAACCCTATTGCGTTTACAAAATACAATAGACCGTGTTATTCCTGGCCATTCACATGGAATTCAATTTCCGTGTTGTATATTTAAAATTCGAATTTGACCGTCCGTGATTTTATGATGTATTACCGGGCGTTAAATTTCAAATGTGAAAAAAAAAATATTGCTAACTTTTGGTTTAAAATATTTCTAACATGCAGTTCAAGTAGTACTCTGTAAATAATTGTGGGACTGGGCACTGTGCTGCGGGGGGGTCGCTTAATTGCTTTGGTCAAATCGCAACACGTACACGAAATTCCCCGTTTCCCCGAGCGTACAGCGTTGGAAGTTGTAGGACCTCCACGCCCTCTGGCGAGTTACGGGATATTCAGCAGGGCGCGGTTCTTCACGAACACCGATGAAGGGAAATCTGAGCTGAGAGTTCGCACTGTGGCGTGCAGCAGAGAGTTGTGGCCGAGAACTTTGCTGCAAGTTTCTAATGGGCGTCCCCCGAGTTTCATCACATCCCTCCCCCCCCACCACTCTTTTTCCACCATAGTTCCAGCCATCGACCGATCGCCTTTACATATGTGCGGCCACTTGTATACGGGAGGAGCCGAAACTGCCTTAAGGCTATTCACGGCAAAGTGAGCACTTTTTGAAGCCATCTCATTGGGAATAATAGTCAATGAATATAGTTTATTGTAGCGTATTGTAGACGTTAGATTTCGAGTTCGGTGAAATATATACACTGTGTTTATTACTTACATGGGAAATGTTTATTTTAAAAAAGTGGCGGGAGGATACAAAATGGTTGATAGGAAAAAAAAAGTAACGAGGTACTCAAAAGTTCGCATTTTACCGTAAACAGTCTGTATAATTGTTCAAGAGAATATGTATTCATATGTGATATTTTGTGGCACGATATAGATCCAAATAATTTGAAAAATGAATGTTTATTGTTTTATTTACAGCACATATGAGAATTTTAACCTAAAATATTGATTCGTATTAATTTCAAATAAGTTATTTGAAAACAAAGTCTTATTGCATCTAAAGTGTTTATTGAAAGCAGAAGAGTAATATGTTGCAATTTCTTTGAAATCCGAAACACATGATTCGCCTATGGTATATGTTTAACTTCTGGGTATTTTAACTATTAATTTAGTCTCAAATGGTAAACTTGGAATACGGGCGAACCGCATAATTTTTTTCCATATACATTATTGGTATTCTTATAACCTAAACAATTAATTTGAGCTGAATAATAACCTGTTAATTTTGTTCACTTAGGATAATTCTTGGAAAAGTAAATAAAATTTAAATTCCTACGGTTAATTTTTTTTAGTATTTAAATGTCATTGTACTCCATTGCCATACTTATTTTACACTATTACTTCATATCCCAAATAAAAATCACGGCAGCTCTTCCTCTATTAGGTAATTAAGCGTTTCGTTCATATTTACTTAATCTGCAGGTTTCATAGTGAAGACTTTTTCCCATCATAACTGGCGAGAGATCAACGATATTAAGAGTATTTACGAGTTAAAATTATGTCGTGCACTTTTAGAAACCTTCCGATATTACCAAAAAAATGCGGACCTTATTAACTGTGTTTGGAATTGTCTCCAATACTTGCCATCTTGTTGCCTTTGAACCACCACGGCACGAGATGATTTTGAATTGCACTGCCAGGTTACGAAATCCTCTTTCATTTAATTACAATTTTCGAAGCAAATTGCTTTGATAGGGGACACATCCAGTTGTTACATTCATTCGCAATCTGCTGTGTGGTTTTGTATCGGATTGGCCGCCCCTGAAAGGCAGTGATTTCCCTTCAGCAGCTGAGTCTGGCGGAAATTACATAATCCTGCGGTCACGGAGTAGTTAACTTGTGTTCGTCTCGACCACTGTGATAGAAAGTATTGCAACTGTGTAGAATATGGCCAAGAGTTGCAGTAATGTTTACGTAAAAAGTAAAATTTCAACACAAATTAACAGAAAATAAGCTCGTGATACAAATTAAAAATCAAAATTAAAAAGCTAAGATTTTTTTATAGAATGTTCTGAAAACTAACATTTAATCCTTGTCTAAAAATAGACTCGACATCACAATAAATATTTTTTTAAATTACAGGATTATTGTAAAAATTGCACGAAATGATAAAATTTCAAATTTATATACCTATTCTCCACAGCTGCTCAGAATTACCTGTATATCATTGTAGTCGTAACACAAACTATGACAAGCGTCGGTACAGATTACGTAGTTATTTTTAGAATAATAAAAGTAATAAAAAAACAATGAAATCCCACCTTTTGAAATTTATTTTGGAAGCAATATACTTATGTGTTCTGATCATTAATTTGCCCGGAAAAAACATATTACAAGTGGTCTGTAAGGAAATGTAGTAAACTTATATTTGATTGTGTGTATGTGGTAACACTTTGTTTTATGATTGTATTCCTAATTTTTAATCCCAGAAATAGTAATGTTCCTGTGTGGCATCAACTTTTGCACTATACATGAGATAAAATTAATGGTAGAGCTATGAATCCAAGGAAAAACAGTGCCTTCGGTGTATTATTGGGAATTGTTTACAGATACGAGCTACCGAGAAGAGCAAAATATATTTTATTCGTAAAACACCAAATGAGGAGTTAGGTAATTGCCTCATTATTTTCAGTCAGTTATTCTGAAGTATTCTAAAGTGAAACTTTACTCTGTTAAACGTTGTAAAGCAATAGTAAATTACACTCTCCACAGTACAGATTAAACTCTAGATATGGAATGTCACATCGCGAAAAATTTAAAACATGGCACTCACCGAGAAAAATATTTTGTAGAGAGGTCGCCTTGCAAAATTATTTTGTAGTTACTACAAAATAATTTTGCACTGGCCATAAAAGTTAAGTGGTGACAAGTAAATAATTTAGTGTTCATTACAACATTTATTTGTCAAGGTGAATACTAACAAAACATTTCGTGGTTCCCACAATTTTTTTTCCAGTGTATATACAATAATTAAAGGTTGAAAATAAATTTCCACGATCAACAAGAAAAACACTATTGCGTTTACAAAATACAATAGACCGTGTTATTCCTGGCCATTCACATGGAATTCAATTTCCGTGTGGTATAATTTCTGAGTGTTCTAATATTGTAACGGTTCGTTNAATTTCTGAGTGTTATAATATTGTAACGGTTCGTTCTTGCTTATATGTCACGCAACGCATCCCATTGTTTGTCCTTTGTAAAGACAATTTTTAATGACTGCGGCCATTCAAACAGTACCGCTTGAATTCCACTTAAGATTCCATTTGACAATACTTGTGAGACCATTATATTGGCAGGGACCTGAAATTTCGTTGTCTGGTTTTGTGGCAGACTATACACTTCAAACTTGGAAGACTGAGTTTACTTTAGCGGTTGGAACAACGCTTATCCAAGCCGACAATATAAAACGGCATGTGAACTAAAATAAGCTAAAAAAAAAAAAAAGAAGAAGGAAAAATAACGTTCGGTTTGCGTGCAACACAGTTGAAACTAAAACTGACTTCCTGATTTAGCAGCAGCCAAAGAACAATTTAATAAAATACAGCTTTACACATAAATTAAAAATCTTTCGAAAATCCCTTAGATACGCAAACTTCTCCCTTCCACAAAAATACAGGCTGTAGGTATGCAAAGAAACTACTATGTAATGGTTTCAGCGTAAGTATGAACATTAACCATTAAGAATTCAATTTAAAATAATTAAACCCTATGTTTGTACTCGTGTATATTCCAATAACGGGATCCGTGTTTTAAGGCATTACATTTCATCATTCAAGTGTTTGCGTCTGTTTGATGAATGACAGTCAGCAATTACACATTTTAAAACCGGATATCCTTAGTATCACAACTATTTATATTCCATTAACTAAGTGAGTGTAATTAGTGAAGAGANCAGCAGCCAAAGAACAATTTAATAAAAGACAGCTTTACACATAAATTAAAAATCTTTCGAAAATCCCTTAGATACGCAAACTTATCCTTTCCCCAAAAATACAGGTTGTAGGTATGCAAAGAAACACTATGTAGTGGTTTCAGCGTAAGTGTGAACATTAACCATTAAGAATTCAATTTAAAATAATTAAACCCTATGTTTGTACTCGTGTATATTCCAATAACGGGATCCGTGTTTTAAGGCATTACATTTCATCATTCAAGTGTTTGCGTCTGTTTGATGAATGACAGTCAGCAATTACACATTTTAAAACCGGATATCCTTAGTATCACAACTATTTATATTCCATTAACTAAGTGAGTGTAATTAGTGAAGAGATCTCGGCGGTTCTTAACATCGAGGTCTTGAGAGCCGATGGAGGTGAAGTGAGGTGAGTATTGAGTAGCGCTGGAATGAAAGGGCGGGGGAAACGGGACATCCCTGAGAAAACTTACAAACCAGCGGCATCGTCCGGGCAAGATCCCCAATTGCGAAAATCCGGAGTGAACCGGCCGGGATTGATCCCGGTTTGACTTGATGGGAATCGAGCAGCCTAACCGCTTAGCCACCATGGCCCCCATTAACTAAGATTCCGGAATATGATAAATAATAAAACTTTCAGTAATTCAGCCCTGAAAATGCATGGTTTACAGAAAATAATACAGATTTCTATGAGAAGTTCATTTTACAGGCGTTAACTTCATCCCGCCAACAGTTTCGTGCTTTTAAAGCAGCGATATAAGACATAAAAGTAGTTTATTCAGATAATTAAATTAATGGGAAATAATGAATATGATAGTTACACTCTTCTTCACCAATATATTTCCTGACACTTAACACGTCCTGCATAAATTGCATGTGCACTTTTACGGCCCAGTTTATGACAATCAGTTTTACTCTTTTAAACTATTATTTTTGTCTTCAATTTACAGCAGTCTGTATTTTTCAATGCGAAAAGAAAATCAACACGACAAGCAACAGTAATTAACTCATAAATTACCCGCTGTTTCATTAAATTTGCTTTTATTTAGTTTGATTCCCATTTTGTGCAGTTTTTAAAAATGCTGTTATTTTGATGTAGGACTCGTAAAATGGAACAAAATTACCCAGATAACTATTATACGAAAGAAATAGTATATATCGTAATATTAATCCAGTAAGTAGTATTATACACATCGTTTGGGACAAATCATCATAGCATACGATAGTAACATTTGCATTGTGTCTGAAATAAAATAATGTGAAACAAACCATTAAAGTTTTGTTGAGTTATGTGTGGAAAGTTACTAGAACGACGTGTTGTTGACAGTCATGTACATTTTTACAATCATGTATGTTTTTAGTCCTTATATATGACTTAGGTTGGATGGCGTCAAAAATAATATTTTGTTTTTATTACTTTATAAATGACTTACGCTGCATGGCACTGGTTATTACAAAAATTCCCTGCCGAAGGTATTTCGTAGTATTTGTATTTCTGAATAATATACAAATTATTTTCAATGACTTTTTAAATTAAAATTTTTTTTTTTAGCGTAAATGAATATGCCTATGTAACTGTTAAATTACGTTTATATTGGCTCGAGAAAAAGGTGGATAATATTATCATTAAATTGTACTGGTAAGAGCAGAAAATATTGCAGTAGCTCGTAGAATGGCTTTCGGAGAAAATTATTACAAGGAATGATACACAGACTCACTGACCTTGCGTTAAGCGAGTATTATATGCCAAAATTTATCTTCATTTCTGGAATGGCATGTATACTTCTAAGAATAGATAAATATCTTATTATATTTAATGCCATTGAATAAAGAGTTGTTAATCTTGCAAGTAATCTATCATACTCTTATTCACAAAGTTTAAAAAACACAGTTGGCTAACCTACAATAAAGTAAAGCTTTTTTACTTCTCTCGCTTGACGTAGAACACCTATTTCGAGTAATGTATCGCAAAATCTATTCTCCACAAAGAGATTTTAAATGATCGTGAAGCACGATTTTAGGTCAGATGGCTGGAGAACTGACTGACTTTTTGCGGCAGTCTGGGAATCTTTTCGGGACAATTTATAGGATTACTGCCCATTACCGCGTTCCCCGAGGCTCTAGTGGAGTTTGTGAGGTTCTTTAACTCGTCTTAATGTAGCATGATGGGCGATAGCCGGGGGTAGTTTAAGGCTGGCCCTATCGCAAAAGCCAATGCAAATGTAACGACTGGCANAGCATGATGGGCGATAGCCGGGGGTAGTTTAAGGCTGGCCCTATCGCAAAAGCCAATGCAAATGTAACGACTGGCAAAGTGGTCCGAGTGAGAACGACGCCCGGGGCCGTTTAACCGCGGAGTAAATTAGCTTCGTACACAGTGCCAACTGTTGGCGATGGCAGAAACTACGTTTACTGAGCGCACGGGAAAACACTTCAGGCTCTTGGGATTTAGACGAAGTGCTAATGAATTGCGGATTATCATCAGCCAGAAGTAAAGGAATTTCAGTTCTCTGGCAGCAGACTGACGTGGTATTCTGATCAATTGTGAGTTCCCAAATAAACTTATTTCTTAATTATGCAAGACTGGGAATATATCTGGAAACTAAAAAACAGAATACAACTCAGTATACCGTAAAGAAGGACAGTTTAGCATTAAACGGTAATAAACCAATATTTAACCATTCGAATACACGAGCGAGCTAGTTCACGCACGACTGAGATTTCAAAGCACACTTACTTGTTCTTTTATAAATTTTGTTCCCTAATTTTTAAAACTGCATTACTGGGAATCGTTTCGTATGCATATGCTTGACTTCAAACTGAAATCAACTTCGGTGGTAGTATACTGGAGTTGGTAACCAGANAATCGTTTCGTATGCATATGCTTGACTTCAAACTGAAATCAACTTCGGTGGTAGTATACTGGAGTTGGTAACCAGATATTCGACACTGGTGATCGTGATATAAAAATACAGAACACGCTTCCGACACTGTAAAAACCCAGTTGTTTCAAATATGCAGTCTATTGCTGCTTATTTGACCTTACTCTTCCATTACCTGAGAAAAATAAAATACCTGGATAAGACATTTCCGATATGCCTTTGTGAAATTCGTCAAGTACGGGGAATTTTGGTCTTCTTGGTAGGTCAAAGGAATTCTCTGATTTACTTCCATTTCTTTACGAATTGGTACGGTATACTCGTTTTCAGTCGTACAAGAGAATGGGACGTCACTCACTTCATAATGAATGCTGGAAGCTACATCTCAGGAACAAGTGAATATATTCTTAACAATCTCAGGTACTAAAGATTTATTTAGTGTCTACAAACGACAGAAAACTGAGAATTTGTAATCGGCGTGGCATTACAGTAAAAAAAACTATGAGAATTAAGAGAGTCATTATATTACGCTGTAGACTGTAAGAATTAGAAGATTCTTACTTACCGACCTGATCCCTAACAATTTTAGAGCAATTCAGAGGACTCACGAATAATGTTTAATAATGCGGTACCTTTAGATTGATAGTAGTTTTGAGTTTGCCCAACTTCGGTGGAAAGGGTACGAGAAGAAATTACCTCATTCCATATTCCACATGTAGTTCCACAACACGTATTGAACATTAACCATTAAGAATTCAATTTAAAATAATTAAACCCTATGTTTGTACTCGTGTATATTCCAATAACGGGATCCGTGTTTTAAGGCATTACATTTCATCATTCAAGTGTTTGCGTCTGTTTGATGAATGACAGTCAGCAATTACACATTTTAAAACCGGATATCCTTAGTATCACAACTATTTATATTCCATTAACTAAGTGAGTGTAATTAGTGAAGAGATCTCGGCGGTTCTTAACATCGAGGTCTTGAGAGCCGATGGAGGTGAAGTGAGGTGAGTATNGTAATTAGTGAAGAGATCTCGGCGGTTCTTAACATCGAGGTCTTGAGAGCCGATGGAGGTGAAGTGAGGTGAGTATGGAGTAGCGCTGGAATGAAAGGGCGGGGGAAACGGGACATCCCTGAGAAAACTTACAAACCAGCGGCATCGTCCGGCAAGATCCCCAATTGCGAAAATCCGGAGTGAACCGGCCGGGATTGATCCCGGTTTGACTTGATGGGAATCGAGCAGCCTAACCGCTTAGCCACCATGGCCCCCATTAACTAAGATTCCGAAATATGATAAATAATAAAACTTTCAGTAATTCAGCCCTGAAAATGCATGGTTTACAGAAAATAATACAGATTTCTATGAGAAGTTCATTTTATAGGCGTTAACTTCGTCCCGCCAACAGTTTCGTCCTTTTAAAGCAGCGATATAAGACATAAAAGTAGTTTATTCAGATAATTAAATTAATGGGAAATAATGAATATGATNGCTTTTAAAGCAGCGATATAAGACATAAAAGTAGTTTATTCAGATAATTAAATTAATGGGAAATAATGAATATGATAGTTACACTCTTCTTCACCAATATATTTCCTGACACTTAACACGTCCTGCATAAATTGCATGTGCACTTTTACGGCCCAGTTTATGACAATCAGTTTTACTCTTTTAAACTATTATTTTTGTCTTCAATTTACAGCAGTCTGTATTTTTCAATGCGAAAAGAAAATCAACACGACAAGCAACAGTAATTAACTCATAAATTACCCGCTGTTTCATTAAATTTGCTTTTATTTAGTTTGATTCCCATTTTGTGCAGTTTTTAAAAATGCTGTTATTTTGATGTAGGACTCGTAAAATGGAACAAAATTACCCAGATAACTATTATACGAAAGAAATAGTATATATCGTAATATTAATCCAGTAAGTAGTATTATACACATCGTTTGGGACAAATCATCATAGCATACGATAGTAACATTTGCATTGTGTCCGAAATAAAATAATGTGAAACAAACCATTAAAGTTTTGTTGAGTTATGTGTGGAAAGTTACTAGAACGACGTGTTGTTGACAGTCATGTACATTTTTACAATCATGTANGTTTTGTTGAGTTATGTGTGGAAAGTTACTAGAACGACGTGTTGTTGACAGTCATGTACATTTTTACAATCATGTACGTTTTTAGTCCTTATATATGACTTAGGTTGGATGGCGTCAAAAATAATATTTTGTTTTTATTACTTTATAAATTACTTACGCTGCATGGCACTGGTTATTACAAAAATTCCCTGCCGAAGGTATTTCGTAGTATTTGTATTTCTGAATAATATACAAATTATTTTCAATGACTTTTTAAATTAAAATTTTTTTTTTTAGCGTAAATGAATATGCCTATGTAACTGTTAAATTACGTTTATATTGGCTCGAGAAAAAGGTGGATAATATTATCATTAAATTGTACTGGTAAGAGCAGAAAATATTGCAGAAGCTCATAGAATGGCTTTCGGAGAAAATTATTACAAGGAATGATACACAGACTCACTGACCTTGCGTTAAGCGAGTATTATATGCCAAAATTTATCTTAATTTCTGGAATGGCATGTATACTTCTAAGAATAGATTAATATCTTATTATATTTAATGCCATTGAATAAAGAGTTGTTAATCTTGCAAGTAATCTATCATACTCTTATTCACAAAGTTTAAAAAACACAGTTGGCTAACCTACAATAAAGTAAAGCTTTTTTACTTCTCTCGCTTGGCGTAGAACACCTATTTCGAGTAATGTATCGCAAAATCTATTCTCCACAAAGAGATTTTAAATGATCGTGAAGCACGATTTTAGGTCAGATGGCTGGATAACTGACTGACTTTTTGCGGCAGTCTGGGAATCTTTTCGGGACAATTTATAGGATTACTGCCCATTACCGCGTTCCCCGAGGCTCTAGTGGAGTTTGTGAGGTTCTTTAACTCGTCTTAATGTAGCATGATGGGCGATAGCCGGGGGTAGTTTAAGGCTGGCCCTATCGCAAAAGCCAATGCAAATGTAACGACTGGCAAAGTGGTCCGAGTGAGAACGACGCCCGGGGCCGTTTAACCGCGGAGTAAATTAGCTTCGTACACAGTGCCAACTGTTGGCGATGGCAGAAACTACGTTTACTGAGCGCACGGGAAAACACTTCAGGCTCTTGGGATTTAGACGAAGTGCTAATGAATTGCGGATTATCATCAGCCAGAAGTAAAGGAATTTCAGTTCTCTGGCAGCAGACTGACGTGGTATTCTGATCAATTGTGAGTTCCCAAATAAACTTATTTCTTAATTATGCAAGACTGGGAATATATCTGGAAACTAAAAAACAGAATACAACTCAGTATACCGTAAAGAAGGACAGTTTAGCATTAAACGGTAATAAACCAATATTTAACCATTCGAATACACGAGCGAGCTAGTTCACGCACGACTGAGATTTCAAAGCACACTTACTTGTTCTTTTATAAATTTTGTTCCCTAATTTTTAAAACTGCATTACTGGGAATCGTTTCGTATGCATATGCTTGACTTCAAACTGAAATCAACTTCGGTGGTAGTATACTGGAGTTGGTAACCAGAAATTCGACACTGGTGATCGTGATATAAAAATACAGAACACGCTTCCGACACTGTAAAAACCCAGTTGTTTAAAATATGCAGTCTATTGCTGCTTATTTGACCTTACTCTTCCATTCCCTGAGAAAAATAAAATACCTGGATAAGACATTTCCGATATGCCTTTGTGAAATTCGTCAATTACGGGGAATTTTGGTCTTCTTGGTAGGTCAAAGGAATTCTCTGATTTACTTCCATTTCTTTACGAATTGGTACGGTATACTCGTTTTCAGTCGTACAAGAGAATGGGACGTCACTCACTTCATAATGAATGCTGGAAGCTACATCTCAGGAACAAGTGAATATATTCTTAACAATCTCAGGTACTAAAGATTTATTTAGTGTCTACAAACGACAGAAAACTGAGAATTTGTAATCGGCGTGGCATTACAGTAAAAAAAACTATGAGAATTAAGAGAGTCATTATTTTACGCTGTAGACTGTAAGAATTAGAAGACTCTTACTTACCGACCTGATCCCTAACAATTTTAGAGCAATTCAGAGGACTCACGAATAACGTTTAATAATGCGGTACCTTTAGATTGATAGTAGTTTTGAGTTTGCCCAACTTCGGTGGAAAGGGTACGAGAAGAAATTACCTCATTCCATATTCCACATGTAGTTCTACAACACGTATTTTTCCATTTTCCCAACCACCAAAAAATTACTTGCTGGCTGCGATCTTTCCTAGAGTTGTTGGCTAACATATCATGAATTCGAATAAATAAAAAATTAGGGACCCATAAATAAAGATGTATCAAATAAGAGATAATAATACCAAGAGCGAAACTGGTATTTTAAAACGACAGCAACTCAGGGCAAATAATTAATGGTGAATGGAGTGCGTTAAGGGATGAAAAGTTTAGTGTACAGGCTCCTCCCCAGATATTTATTATCTCTACTCGTCATCTTCTAAGGTAGAGATTCCTATTTAATAAATTATTGTATCTTTATTTTCTCTGCTGCCTGAAAGATTGGGAAAAATTTGATGTAGCAGTACAAGATGGGAGTATCATTCCAGAGTACTGGGTTAAAATCTATCCATAAATCTACATGCCATAGGTAACGACAGCAAGGATTCCCATATATGTGGACATTTCTGTCTCCGGTCCAACTGGGCTTAACTAGGAGTGGGTAATATTTCCTGTCATGGCATCTTTGTCACTGCTCCAGGGTTGTCACTGTCACGTGTCGTGACAGAAGATTCCAAGCCACGGTGACAGCTACCACGGCAACCGGTTCCCACAAGTTGCCAGAGATTATTCGCGTCTCTTGTCGCTGTTGCTCTGTCACGGTTGCCGTGCTGGCTGAACGTTCACCGTCACTGCCATGCCGCGTCACTGGCGCTAGCAAAGAGTATGTGATACGCTGAGTCGGCGAGGCGTTGCTGGCTGCGCGACGCCAGTTCATTAGGTGTGGCGCTATTGGCCGGGATAAAAATAACTGGTTACTTTTTCTTGTTACATCTATCTGTTTCATTTGTAGCTGCAACATCTATATTATAGTGTCTGCATTGTTTAAATTGCAATGAAGCTTTAGTACAAGAAGTTTATTTATAAAGCAGTACTGCTCTGTGCGCCAAATTTAAAATCTCATCACCGACGACTACAAAATATTACATATAAAAAGACAGCGCATAAAATAAAACACAGCCAAAGGATCCGCAAATATTACGGAATAACTGACATTTAAACAAACTCTAAATACATTTCAAGGTAAATAAATGAAATTTAATACATATTTACATGTCTGTAAAATCAAAAATATATCAAACCCCATTTACATAAACATTATTAGATAGAAAATTACCTAAAGTTCAAAATATTAAATTGTAGGACAATTTAAAATGTTTAAAATTATTATTTGAAAATTCGCCATATTTATACATTCATATTTCTATATATACACACTTTTATTTGTGAAAATTGCAACAATGTCCCGAATGAATCCAACCTCGGAGGATGTGTTTAACAGTGTACCAGAAATTGGTGATAACAACTGCAGAGAGATGGCGTACGCGTAGGCGCAGTAGCGTCCTACTGTGTGTGACCGGAAAGGCCAGTGTTACAGCAAGGTCAGTCAGTGAAGAGTCGTCTAAAGAATAGTAAGTAAGAGCCAGTTTGCCTCGTCGCCATCATAGGGCGCCATATCAGCAAGTGAGCGAGTTCGAGCGGGGCAGAATCATCGGTCTCCGGGAAACGAGAATGTCATACCGTGACATTTCGGCTCGTACAGGGCAAGCTGCTGCAACAGTGATACGTGTGTGGGACCAGTGGATAGGAGAGGGTCGTAAGCAGCGACGAGCGGGTACTGGACCACGCAATGTAACCACAGCACGGTATATAACTGCCATCATGTCCGCATTGCCGCAACAGACCGTATAGCCTCGTCCACAGTGTTGGCTCAACACTGGAGCACTGCAACGGGTGTGAACCTGTCTACGTCGACAGTTCGACGCTGTCTGCTGCGGGCTGGACTGGTGGCACGCATGTCATTGCGTCGACTTCCATTGTCCAAAAACAACAAACCCCTTAGACTGCAATGGGCACGTGAACGCCGTCGCTGGCGTAATGTGTGGCAAAATAAAGTGTTTTCGGACGAGTCTCGCTTCAACCTGTCCTTCATTGATGGCCGCATACGTGTTAGAAGCTACCGTGGTGACCGCAATCTGGCAGCCTGCATTGTGGAGCGGCATAGCGTACAAACACCAAGTGTGAAGATATGGGGCCCAATTGGATACAACATGCGATTTCGACTCCTCTATATTGAGATATTGAGGGCAATATGAACAGTAACCGCTACACCAGGGAGGTTTTAGAGCCCGAGGAACTGCCNATCTATATTGAGATATTGAGGGCAATATGAACAGTAACCGCTACACCAGGGAGGTTTTAGAGCCCGAGGAACTGCCCCTCCTTCAGGAAACTCCACATGCCATATTTCAGCAAGACAATTCCCGGTCTCATGTGGCGATGAATGTGCAAGCCTTCGTCAATGAATGACGGGGTACCACTGCTCCTCTGGCATGCACGTTCGCCTAACATGTCGTCCATCGAACATGTCTGGGATATGATTAGTTGGTGACTTGCTCGTAACGGTCCTCCAGCAACCACTGTTGATGCCTCGTGGACTCGCATACAAATCGCGTGGAGGGAGATTCCCTAGGAACATATCCAGGTCCTATGTGATTCCATGCCACGGCGTTTAGGGGCTCTGATTACAGCACGCAGGGGCTTCACACCACACTGAATTATGAAGGACAGAGATCATGTACAGTTCTGTAATCCTAATCATTTGTGTATTGTCATGCACCTAATCTGTGGTATAAATTTCATTTTAATCACACATATCCTTCTTGGTATTGCATTTTTCAGAAACGTTAGTGTGTGTGTGTNTGTGGTATAAATTTCATTTTAATCACACATATCCTTCTTGGTATTGCATTTTTCAGAAACGTTAGTGTGTGTGTGTGTGTGTGTGTATATGTCGTGAACGTCTCTATCCTTAGTGCATAAACAAACGTTACCGTTCTGGAGCAGATGCATAAAAATATGGCGATGAATTGGTAATTTGCGTTTGGCCATTTCTATTTAAATTCTATAAAAATATACTCTAATGTTTCAAAATTTTTTTAAAATGTTATCAAAACAGTTTATTGTCGTGGTTCATAAAGAAAGGTGTCCTCAGAGCAGGTGTAATAAATAAAATAAATGAATATGATAAGCAGTGACAAGCCGTGACAGTCACTGCTATTTGTCACTGCGACTTACGTTTCACTGTCANTGTGGTATAAATTTCATTTTAATCACACATATCCTTCTTGGTATTGCATTTTTCAGAAACGTTAGTGTGTGTGTGTATATATGTCGTGAACGTCTCTATCCTTAGTGCATAAACAAACGTTACCGTTCTGGAGCAGATGCATAAAAATATGGCGATGAATTGGTAATTTGCGTTTGGCCATTTCTATTTAAATTCTATAAAAATATACTCTAATGTTTCAAAATTTTTTAAAAATGTTATCAAAACAGTTTATTGTCGTGGTTCATAAAGAAAGGTGTCCTCAGAGCAGGTGTAATAAATAAAGTAAATGAATATGATAAGCAGTGACAAGCCGTGACAGTCACTGCTATTTGTCACTGCGACTTACGTTTCACTGTCACTCGTCACCGTTCCTGGAATGTTGCTACTTCTCCCATCTCTATGCTGAACACATCACAGCTGTAATTAAGTATAACATTGTGAAATTTTCCATTTTATAGCTAGTCTATTCGTGGTTTCTTCAAACTTTCGGAATCAAGCAGTTTTTAAAATAATTTTTTTGTAATTTTAATAATAGATTTTTAGTATTTTTTAATGATACATTTTAAATATTTTTTTTAATAAATATATATTTTTAATAAATATTTTGGTTTTGTTAGTTTTTTGGGTTTTCATGGTCAAAGGTCACCGGGGTCAAGGTCAAAGGTCAGAGGGGTCAAGATCAAAGATCACCGGAGTCAAGGCAAATTTTTATTGTCAAAGTCACACGGATTTAATGGCCGCCAGCCGGCCGGAATGACAGAGCACGAACAGCTCCGACGCTCCGGTCTCAGGTCCCGATGTGCCAAAGTCCCCATAACACCTCTACTGGATGTTACTGTGAATTACTCTCTTCTTTAGGTGTAAACGAAACCGTTGTTTCTTTTGCTGTGAAAGTCAAAAATTGTTTGCTTCTTTGTCCCCGTGACCATTTCACGTTTTTCCAGCCCTTTATCTTTCCCGCGACAATTACGCAAACAAATGTAGCAGACAAATTCGCCGCGGACAAAAAAGAGGATATGAATTAAAATTTACGGCGAGCAGAGGGCGGAGTGAGGGAGAAAAGGACCACAAGAACGAACGTGCTGTAATTAAGTATTTTATTATTCAGTAGCAGGATTTGTCACCTCGAACAATGTCAGGACTGAACGTCGTTATGCCGTGGGTGAGCGAGTGACATTTGAAAAAAAAAAAGTCTTCCCTCCATTATTGTCACCGTCACCGTCGTCAACAGGGACGCGAGACGTGACGGCGCCGCATGAGAAAAGCAGAAATATATTTGCGCAATACCTTTTCCAAAGTCATTGCCCGGATTTTAATTTTAAATATTATCTCTTTTACAACCCGCCGGTGGTTACGTGTATGCAGTTCATTACCACGGGATAATCTAACGTTAGGAGAGTAATGATGTTTATTATTTTTCTGCACACGTTTCGCGTATAAGGGCAAGGACCCTTGGGAAAAGTTTTATAACTGGCGTATCCTTTAATTTCATCAATGGGAGGGGAGACCTAAGGTAATTTTAGCAAAAGCAAATCATATATATTACATATTTATCATATTTTTATATGACACATTAATTTAGTATAATATGAAATGCGCAAATTTTAAGGCGTGAATGCTTCACCTTAAAAAAATATTTTCTCACAAAGTGGACAAAATCCTTAATATAGCTTCATTTGTTAATTTTATTAAATTAACGTGATAATACAAACTTATCTGATTTTTGTATTACATATTAGGTTAGCATAATATGATATGTGAAAATTTTTAGGCCTGACGAATAACACGGCAAAAATGCTTCACAATGAAAAATATTTTCTCACAAAGTCGACAAAAACGGTTGTCTATCTGAATTTGTTAATTTAGTTAAATTAAAATATTAAGCGTTATGTTCTACATACATTCTGAATGGCAGGAATTGAGAAAATGCGGTTTAGTGCATTGCTAGGAACATTCGCACATAGCGTGGGTGGAAACGCGCTTGAGAAATTTTTCTTCCAATTGCCGCTGATTGGGAAACAACTCACAGCCACATAAACGTAAGGATCTGTGATTGCACTCGTTCATGGATGCCGGTAATCGCCTGTTTTATTTGGGAATAAGGGCACTTTCAAGAGGTTCAAAAGGATGCTTTGGTATTTAAAAAGCCATTTGTATAGCTGCAAAAGTTGTAATGGGTTATGCATTTCAATTTTTTTGGTTACTATTATTATAATGATGTGATAGTAAAGGATGGAACCTTTATCACCATGCTGACGTTGCCTTTAATGCAACTGCCGGGATACATAGTCATTCAAGATACAAAACTGTTAAAATATTCTCTGTATCAGCACAGTAGTTAAAAACTAATTTTTTTCGAATTACGTATATTACCCTCCTGATTATACTCTAATTGAAAACTTACCACTTGCCATGTAAACAGAAATAGGAGTAATTTTTGTCCTTCATAAAAACTTAATTTTTGTAAAGTCTATAGTTGACTCTTNTCCATGTAAACAGAAATAGGAGTAATTTTTGTCCTTCATAAAAACTTAATTTTTGTAAAGTCTATAGTTGACTCTTGTTTACTGTACTATGAAACTCGTATTAGCAGGTATTTTTGAATAAAGGTGTTAAAAGCCGGAACATTTAAAGTTTCAATAATAAATTTTTCCTGGAAGCCAGGAAGTGAATTGTCATTGTAAGACGTAATTGCTTTGACAGAATTTCACTCCTGGCTCGCAATTTATTAGAAAAGTATATTTATCTGTGAAAATATTACAACCTCTGATCCAAAGTGTTGAGTGAGATTTAATTACCACACAGGGAAATCATAATTATGCTCATTAAGAATCCGTGAAAAAAAAAATACTTTATATAATATCAGACGGTATTTAAGACTGCCGCCTACTTGGCGCATGAACTGCGGTGCAGAGTGTTTGAAATACACGTTTTCTATGAAAATATTGAACATGCGTCCAATGTGCTGTTCTACGAAAGGAACACACACTTGAGACGATGGCTGTTGAGTACATTCAAAATGCCGCTCACGTTTGAAACACCATTTTAGAGTACTACAAANCACACTTGAGACGATGGCTGTTGAGTACATTCAAAATGCCGCTCACGTTTGAAACACCATTTTAGAGTACTACAAAGCGGCTAGAAACGGCCTACTCAAAGCGCTGTAGCTCAAAATATACGCATTAGATACATTCAAAGCTACTCAAGTGTGCCCTGCACTTTACTATCCTGCAGACTTNGTTTTCATGGTCAAAGGTCACCGGGGTCAAGGTCAAAGGTCAGAGGGGTCAAGATCAAAGATCACCGGAGTCAAGGTAAATTTTTATTGTCAAAGTCACGCGGATTTAATGGCCGCCAGCCGGCCGGAATGACAGAGCACGAACAGCTCCGACGCTCCGGTCTCAGGTCCCGATGTGCCAAAGTCCCCATAACACCTCTACTGGATGTTACTGTGAATTACTCTCTTCTGTAGGTGTAAACGAAACCGTTGTTTCTTTTGATGTGAAAGTCAAAAATTGTTTGCTTCTTTGTCCCCGTGACCATTTCACGTTTTTCCAGCCCTTTATCTTTCCCGCGACAATTACGCAAACAAATGTAGCAGACAAATTCGCCGCGGACAAAAAAGAGGATATGAATTAAAATTTATGGCGAGCAGAGGGCGGAGTGAGGGAGAAAAGGACCACACGAACGAACGTGCTGTAATTAAGTATTTTATTATTCAGTAGCAGGATTTGTCACCTCGAACAATGTCAGGACTGAACGTCGTTATGCCGTGGGTGAGCGAGTGACATTTGAAAAAAAAAAAGTCTTCCCTCCATTATTGTCACCGTCACCGTCGTCAACAGGGACGCGAGACGTGACGGCGCCGCATGAGAAAAGCAGAAATATATTTGCGCAATACCTTTTCCAAAGTCATTGCCCGGATTTTAATTTTAAATATTATCTCTTTTACAACCCGCCGGTGGTTACGTGTATGTAGTTCATTACCACGGGACAATCTAACGTTAGGAGAGTAATGATGTTTATTATTTTTCTGCACACGTTTCGCGTATAAGGGTAAGGACCCTTGGGAAAAGTTTTATAACTGGCGTATCCTTTAATTTCATCAATGGGAGGGGAGACTTAAGGTAATTTTAGCAAAAGCAAATCATATATATTACATATTTATCATATTTTTATATGACACATTAATTTAGTANCTAAGGTAATTTTAGCAAAAGCAAATCATATATATTACATATTTATCATATTTTTATATGACACATTAATTTAGTATAATATGAAATGCGCAAATTTTAAGGCGTGAATGCTTCACCTTAAAAAAATATTTTCTCACAAAGTGGACAAAATCCTTAATATAGCTTCATTTGTTAATTTTATTAAATTAACGTGATAATACAAACTTATCTGATTTTTGTATTACATATTAGGTTAGCATAATATGATATGTGAAAATTTTTAGGCCTGACGAATAACACGGCAAAAATGCTTCACAATGAAAAATATTTTCTCACAAAGTCGACAAAAACGGTTGTCTATCTGAATTTGTTAATTTANCAAAAATGCTTCACAATGAAAAATATTTTCTCACAAAGTCGACAAAAACGGTTGTCTATCTGAATTTGTTAATTTACTTAAATTAAAATATTAAGCGTTATGTTCTACACACATTCTGAATGGCAGGAATTGAGAAAATGCGGTTTAGTGCATTGCTAGGAACATTCGCACATAGCGTGGGTGGAAACGCGCTTGAGAAATTTTTCTTCCAATTGCCGCTGATTGGGAAACAACTCACAGCTACATAAACGTAAGGATCTGTGATTGCACTCGTTCATGGACGCCGGTAATCGCCTGTTTTATTTGGGAATAAGGGCACTTTCAAGAGGTTCAAAAGGATGCTTTGGCATTTAAAAAGCCATTTGTATAGCTGCAAAAGTTGTAATGGGTTATGCATTTCAATTTTTTTGGTTACTATTATTATAATGATGTGATAGTAAAGGATGGAACTTTTATCACCATGCTGACTTTGCCTTTAATGCAACTGCCGGGGTACATAGTCATTCAAGATATAAAACTGTTAAAATATTCTCTGTATCAGCACAGTAGTTAAAAACTATTTTTTTTCGAATTACGTATATTACCCTCCTGATTATACTCTAATTGAAAATTTACCACTTTCCATGTAAACAGAAATAGGAGTAATTTTTGTCCTTCATAAAAACTTAATTTTTGTAAAGTCTATAGTTGACTCTTGTTTACTGTACTATGAAACTCGTATTAGCAGGTATTTTTGAATAAAGGTGTTAAAAGCCGGAACATTTAAAGTTTCAATAATAAATTTTTCCTGGAAGCCAGGAAGTGAATTGTCATTGTAAGACGTAATTGCTTTGACAGAATTTCACTCCTGGCTCGCAATTTATTAGAAAAGTATATTTATCTGTGAAAATATTACAACCTCTGATCCAAAGTGTTGAGTGAGATTTAATTACCACACAGGGAAATCATAATTATGCTCATTAAGAATCCGTGAAAAAAAAAATACTTTATATAATATCAGACGGTATTTAAGACTGCCGCCTACTTGGCGCATGAACTGCGGTGCAGAGTGTTTGAAATACACGTTTTCTATGAAAATATTGAACATGCGTCCAATGTGCTGTTCTACGAAAGGAACACACACTTGAGACGATGGCTGTTGAGTACATTCAAAATGCCGCTCACGTTTGAAACACCATTTTAGAGTACTACAAACCGGCTAGAAACGGCCTACTCAAAGCGCCGTAGCTCAAAATATACGCATTAGATACATTCAAAGCTACTCAAGTGTGCCCTGCACTTTACTATCCTGCAGACTTTCTACAAATAAAATAATAGGATCGCCGCTGAAAGTCCCATAGGTGCACGCAGTGTGACTAGAACACTGCACGCCAGTTCCGAGTATCGCACTTATCGGCGATGTCGCACTTCATGCGCGTGGCAGTGTCGCCCTTATCGCTCCCGAGCTTCTCGGCGTCAAACGTGGACGACATCTCCAGGTAGACGGGAGCCTTAAGAATAAAGAGGTGAAATGGTGGCATGTACTGCCAACTCCAGCCACACATACCAGCAAAATGGCCTCACTAGCCAACAATATGGCGAAACGTCGTTCACCATTTCAGCTACTGGGGGCTAACTTGCAGACGGTAGCCCAAACAATGGGGAATATTCCATGACCTACAACAAACAAACATACCCAAGGCCCGTTTTCACAGCTTCGCGTGGCCAATGAGCGACTGAGTTCGCTTACATCAAAGAAACCGACAAGCGATTTCGCTTGTGTATAGTGGAGTGGAGAGATTTGGGCTGATATTAATGTTGAGGGCGAAGTGCATGAGTGTGAAGTGAGATGAGTATGGAGTGGCGCCGGAATTCATAGGCAGGGAAAACGGGATATCCCCGAGAAACCCGCCGACCAGCAATATGCGAAAATCCGGGGGCGACCCCACCGGGAATTGAGCTCAGTTCGCCTAGGCGAGTAGTCTGACCACTACACCTCCGCGGCCCCCGCTTATCTATACTTAATACAGATCAGCGATTGTTGCAATATAAATTAAAACTGTACTTATTTGTGTTTCTTAATATTCAAAGTTGTATTCCGCTAGTTTGTAAAACATTTATTTTTCATTCAGCACTCAAATAACACCGACGAACACGAAAGGGTTTAATGCAAAATTTATGTGAAGCAATTCCGCTTATAAGTGTCTGCTTTGTTTCTGTTCCAGATGTAATTTTCAAATAACCTCTAAATTAGAAGGAATATAATTGAATTAAAATATGATTTTATCCCATTTGTGGCGTGTTGTGGAGAAAACTTGCAATNGTTTAATGCAAAATTTATGTGAAGCAATTCCGCTTATAAGTGTCTGCTTTGTTTCTGTTCCAGATGTAATTTTCAAACAACCTCTAAATTAGAAGGAATATAATTGAATTAAAATATGATTTTATCCCATTTGTGGCGTGTTGTGGAGAAAACTTGCAATGCAGCATCTGGATAGTAGTATACCAACCCCTATACATCTATAATTTATGAAGTATGAGAGTGTACCGGTGTTGCGTAAGAAGTAAAATCTGTTTTTTTTATTGATAAGCACGTGGCTTCGAATACCACTTTAAGTATGAATTTACAGTATATTACGTGTTGATACTTATGAATCAGGTTATTTACATGGGAAGCTGTTAGTACCCTTCAATGTTCCAAAATATGCTCTAAAACGGAATTAGTTAGAATTTTTTTACTTAAAAAAATTTCGCTGTATACAGTTGGGAATAGCTTTATTAGGATCAGCGCTAAACTACTGGCTATTTAATTAACTCACCAACGATTTGCATTGAGTCGTAGTATAGTGATGGAATTATTTGCAGTACGTTCTATTATTTAGATGCATTTATTGAAACGTAATATTGTAATTTGTTAGCAGAAATCTCAAAAATCACAATTTTTAGCTAGAAGAATTCATTGACAGAAGCCACTGCTTCGTTTTTACAACATACAGAAAAGATCATATTCGTGTAACCAAGTGCATTATTCCTTAATGCACGAAGCTTTAATAGCTAATTATCAAAGAGTTGCGATGGATAATTGAACTGGGTTTGCAAGTTTGTAATCTTTGAATAATATCACATAGATCTTCAAAAAACAAATCGCACGTGTCTGTACACCATGATTAATTTTGAGTTACGGATTTTTTTTTGTAATCTTCATATTTAACGCGTTCAGAGCAGGTTACATTCTTCACTCCTCCCAGACACGTGAAGTAGTCTTACCCAAGGTTCGCAATTATTTGCCACTGTTATGAGATGCGAAGATCACGGGATCGTAATGATAATAATAATAATAAAATATACCTTCGAAGTAAAAAGGGAAGTAGTTCCATCTTCCTTCTTCCCAAACTCGTACACACACTCGCGCGCACACACACACATTCTGTAGAAATAGAGGACGCGTTCGCATGCACTGAGCTAATTTAGCCGCTGAGAGCATCCATCCTCTGTGACGATGCGGTGCATAAAACGGAAGAGCGGGGGGACCAATAAGGAACCTTCTTCCCTCTCTTTGTATGAATCAGATGGATTGCCGTTTTCGACCCTCCACGTTTGTCACACCTCTTCTCATCTTCTTATTCATCCCCCAGTCTCTGTATGGTCGGCTCTGAAGGGCCTTGCTAGTAATCCAGCGTTTGCAAATTGGTTTCCCTCGCTTTAGACTTTATCCTTGACTTTTTTTTTTGTCGAGAGGAAATGAGTCCCCAACTCAGTTCTTATGTTCTCGTCTCTACAGTGCACATACCCACGTGAGTGCGAATATCTACTGTGTAGGGGACCTTCTATAAATATGCGAGTTACCTCTCTAGGCATTTCTTTATATCAATTAGGTTTTATAAGAAGATTTTGTGTATTGATACCGTTATAAATTTAGTACGACTACATTTGAATTTAAAGTGTCGTGATTACTTTCTCTTGAAACTGATGATTTAACATTAAAGATCACATGGGAAAATATTATAGTTTAGTTGCTCATAATTAAAATTACATTAAGTTAAACTATCTTGCCAGCGAATACTTGAGACAGACGTACGGTCACGTAACATTGTGCTTCCGTTGGCGTATTCAGGATATCAATAGAATAACCAGAAAATCGCCGGTAAAATAGATAACTTCTGTTTGGGTATTGGGGGAAACAACTACTACTTTAGCGGCAACAGTATAAAAACTTTTTTTATGGTCACACGGGTGTGACATATTTTCAGACACTAGTATATAGTCGGTTCACGACTGGAAGAGACTTTCTTGAAGCCCTGCTAAAGATCCACTTTCAAGCCCATTTCGTATCCTTCCGCTAAAGGTAAACAAACATTGCCATGTGACTGCCACATGGCAGTCACATGGCAATGTTTACATTACACNACCCATTATAAAAGTCATGTATATATTATTAATGGATATTCCACAAGCGTAAAGTTTTTAATCTTGAGAATTTCACACAAAAGAATATGAGATGCCAGCGAAAAACATTTCATTCTATAAACCCAAAATTCGAGTATTTTGATGAATCGATAGAAGTTGTCTATTTACAATCGATTGTTAGTGACTTTCGATAAATTCCCATACGCCGAAGGCAAGATCTTCAGTATTGATCGAAATTGCTACAGACGTTAAAATGGCGTGGTGGTTGAGTCGGATGTTTCGCGCAATTGTAAAACGTTATTTAAAAATGGTTGTGACGGTTTTCGACAGGACGGCAGAGTTTGCGAGTGAAGGATTCTACGTCTTCGACAATGTGAAAACAATTCTTATGTGCAAATACTGCAACGTTAAAATAGAGTGGCAAAGGAAAGACACGTGCACGAAACACATAAAAACAGTACAACGAGAAAGTGATCACAAATTAAAATCACACGTTATTAAAAACCAAATAATAAAGAGTGGATATTAGTAAAACAAGACAAATAAATGAATTATTATAGGTTAAACGAGATAATCGCACAAATTCTCTGGCACGTGTGTCAACAACACAAGGAACGAAGGTTAGTAAACAAATGGCCGCCTTACTTTCACCTTGAACGTGATCATGTGACTATGCAAGAAACGTTGAAATCTAATTACGTTAGCATCACGTCATTAATAATTGGAATAATAAGATACAAGTCTTTTCGACACCCATTTGTAAGCGTTAAATTAACGATTACGTTATAACTTTGGAACTATTTCTTCTCTTTGTGCTGGCAACCTAACGGCATAACTGTATCCGCGCTCGCCGCTGTTTGTAATGTTATATGCATGTCGCTAACAGCTAGGGTGTTTTTTCATAGGTTGATTTTCAAAAGTTACTTCCAGTCGTGAACGGACTATAGGTACCAAACTTTATCTCTCAGCAAAAATGCAAGCCCGTCTACAAGTCTGTGACTAAAAAATAATTGCTCCCACTGCATGAAACACATTACTGCATTTACATTAGAGTCATGTCTTACCGGTAAATTTAACGTGATACTGATAAAGATGTTAATCATCAAAATTTTATATCAATGTGGATTTATACTTCAGCTGCTTCAATAATCTAGTTCCTATAAAATGCAATAGTTCGTCTTATTTGGAAAAACAATATTTTTTTTACATACGAAATCTGTGCCTGAAATTTATAGAACTTTTTATTTCCGCTCTTCAGATTAAGATGACTAAGTACCTGGAGCTTGAACTCCATTGCAGTGTGTTTGAAATAAAATATTTTTTTAACAAAAATACTTTTCGATGTGTCGTATGTAGTTACTAATATACGAAAATGAAACATTAAACCTTATATAAAATATGGATGTTGATACATATGTTCCCTGGGAGATTCACTCTTGCATTACGTACAAAACATACTCCTGTTACATTTGAGTACTTTCTTAATATATTTCTTTAATAATAAAAAATTTATTTGAGAAAAAAAATTTGCATTTACAATTTGGATTTTTTTTGCCAATACATAAACACTTTAGTATTCTCTTCTGAGACTTTCCCAATACATAAACAGGAAAGTATTCATTTAAAATGTCATTAATATATTTAAAACTGTGTTCGTAAGGTATTTTACTGGAGTCCCATTTCAAATCATGAACTTCATAAGTCTGTAAACGAAATGTACTTTGAGTAACTGCATCGAGTTGATGCAATGGATAGAGTGATTTGAACTTTAAAACTTTTGAAGAGTTATCATAATCTCAATAAGAGACTGAAATTTCTTTAGTTATAAATACGCCTATACTTGAAAACCCTTGTATACGACAATACATTATTTTCCTATGATACAACACACACCATATAAATTATAAATATATCCATATGTTCGTAGACAATTACTACTACTCAGAGTTTTCTGCACTGCAATGTTGTACAATATATTGCATACGACGAATAAATCAATCTCGTATAATATGTGGAGATATGATGTGCATTTCACTTTCCAGAGAGGGGATGCCTAGAGTACAATTATCACACCATAAATACCCAATTATATCTGGGTTTTCCTGAATGTGAAGCGGTAAAAATTCGTATACAAGTGGGATTTCGTGAGCCGCAAAACGTATTAAAAACTATTTTGGTAGGTAATGAAGCTCGTTTGTTATGTCAAGAGTCTACTAAAAGGGTCTTGCTCCTTCCAAAAGTAAAATTGCGGTGTACGTTTTCACCCACAAATCATCACATTGATCACAACACTGGCAGATATGCATCACGTAGACTTTACTGCACACGAGATGTTTTCTTATTTTTATCAAGTAAAGGAGCAGTGGATACAGACGCTGGAGGCAGATGGGAGACAGGCGTTAGAATCGACTGGTGGTCGTTGTTGTTGCAGGTATGTGGCTGACTTCATGAAGATGCCATACAATCGATACACGAAGGGTTGGCCAAACTGGCTGACACATTCACAAAAATTTCTCATTAAGAAAANAAGATGCCATACAATCGATACACGAAGGGTTGGCCAAACTGGCTGACACATTCACAAAAATTTCTCATTAAGAAAAAAAATCTTTTCTATAATACGTATTAAATTTATTGCTTATTCACACTACTACTAGTACTATAGCCATGTCAACATCAGGGTTGAAGACGTACTGAGACACTGCATAGGGCGTTTCCCGTCACACAATGTTTAGCGAAGACTGAATTAATTAAAAATAACATTTATCTTTAAATATAAATTGTGTCGTCCAAGATGGCGAGGGGTATAATAAAATATATTAGTGTTTTAAACTCAGTTTGCGTCCAGCCTCTGAGCTGATCGGTCGTATACTTGCTCCCGACATATTTTCTCTCTGTGTAATTACTCTCGATATGTAATTACTCTGATTTATTATTTTTAATGGTCATACTGTGTTGGAGTTCAGTATGCTGCTGGCTCTCGTAGAGGCTGGACGTGTAAGTACTTGCTCAAATGTAACTATGCTTTAATTAACATATGTAATTATACTTTAATTAATCTAGACGGGAATCAAACCGAGGAGAAACACACCACCTTCAGTTGTGTTTCGGCAGACGATGGGTTTACATGTGGATTTAGTGTGTAATTACTCTCTCGGTACATGTACTTAGTCTCTCTCATTACTGTCGTAAATGTTCATTACCCAACCTCAAAAATTTCAAAGTCCCTCAAATGTCCCTTGGGCGCTTTGTCCGCCTAAAACAGGGGTACTGAAACTGCGGCCCGCGGGCCTATTCTTTGTGACCCGCGCTCGCCGGCTTCAGTAGATACAAGTTACCAAATTCTTATTTTTAGGGTGTCTGTCATAAAAATAAAAAATCAATACATAATAATAATTCATTAAAAGTTAAAGTCATTAATGAAATTAGACGATATTTTTCATTACTTTATTAGTCAGGCGACTTCTGTACATATTTTTGATGTACTATCTCCGTCCGCCATCACCGCATCAAACGAATGAATAAACGAATTGCAAGATGATACGCGACACTGTGAATTTTAAATGTCATCGAATTACCGACCTACTTTTAGTTCACAAATATTATTATGTCAAGTGTCGTAAGTGCGGCCCGCGGCGGTCTTAGCTTTTCTTATTAGGGCCCTCTAAAAAAAATTCTGAGTACCACTGGCATAAAGTATACCCACCAATTAGTCGGCCCATCACAGAACAGCCCCTGAGGTGTAGGGGAAGACAACAGTCAATCACAACACACCACCCAAAAGGAGGGGGGAAGTGGGGAAATATCAATGAACAGTGTTAAAATATATAATCACTGAGCGCCCACCCTCTCGACACCACTTTACAGGCTAATCAAATGGCTCTTATGTCACTAATAACTCCCTAGTATCGCAGAACGCCCCTGATTCCACTACTCGCGTTATCTACCACCCATTCAATTTACGACCAACAATTTCCGAACAGCCTGTACTTATTTTAAAAAGTAGTTAGAGATAAACAATGGCTGAAATAAAATAAATAACTAGGGCCTCAAAAGTACTCACTTTACCGTGAACATCCTACACTGGGAGCGCCGCCATTTCTGTCGGCTCGTCTGCCTAGACGCCATCGCCTGGGCCCTCGGCACGGCCCAGCCGGCCGAAGCCGATATTAGTAACGGCCCGGCTGTGAACAAACTGTTGCAACATTTCTCGGATCGCATCGGCAAACGCGCGGCTAATTATACGGAGACTGATGTCTTCAGCACGGCATCAGGATGCGACAGGCAGCGCGCGCAGTTGCCTCTCCCCTCACTGGCCGCTTCACCGCTGAACGCAAATTCACCCACCAGGACTCCCACTAGTAAAGAGCACGGTACCCACCTCTCTGTTTCCTGTAGTATTTAAATTCATGCATGCAACATTTTTTAATTACTTCCTGTCGAAGGTGTTTTTGCGGTGTCTATGTTGGTTTTTCCCTTTCTCTTCTTAGATATAGGTTACATATAGGCACACTCAGGGAGGTTGTCATGACCAAAACGAGGCCATGCCAAGCCAATCCCTTGCTGCCGCGATGCATGCCTCCTTGCATGAATTATGTACTTCCCTTGTAGGCATACTGGGCCTAGTCCTGAGACGCGCTTAGCTCGCGTCCATACCTCGGGATCACACTTAACACTTAGAATTAGGGTAGGTTAGGAATAAAATGTGGCGATAAAAGTATTTCTCTCTCTAAGGAGCGATGGCTTAAATTTAGGAAAGTGTGATCACAGATCCGTCCCGCGTAAACGCGGGAGAAGAGAAACATGTTTACCGCTGCTTAATTCATTGTGTAACATTACCGTCGTTCAGTGTCAACACTGAGGTGTTCGTGGCGGTTGTTTGTGGTTGCAGGACGCTCTGTCGGATCGCGCCCGCTACCCGACCTTCGTGCGCCTGGGGCCTTCGCTGTCGGCCACCGCCGAGGCGTTACTGGCCGTCGGAGCCCACTTCCGCCTGAAGAGCGTCGCCATCCTCGTCTCAGGTGCGTCTGCAACCGCGCGCCACGGTGTGGATCATAGACTAAAGATGAGGTAGACCGACCTCGCCGGCTGCGCACAGCCAACATCCGCGTCCCAACATTCAACTGCTTTTCTGCCATTACGATTATCAAAAAAACGGCGTGGATTCGATTTGAGGTTAGAACACTGTTGAGTAAACAAGCGCTTTGAGATGTTTTTATACGTACGTCATCTAACCAATTTGTATTGCTGTTTGCTTACATTAAAATCGGTATAAATATGTTATTAATTTAATAGTGCTTGTCATTTAAAAATTCAGATATGAAAAAACTCGTTCATCACTGTTGACCACGTGACTTTGACAGTTGTGTGTGTTTGGAATACATCAATGTTGGGTGCATGNCAAACTCGTTCATCACTGTTGACCACGTGACTTTGACAGTTGTGTGTGTTTGGAATACATCAATGTTGGGTGCATGCGCAGAAGACGAATAAGCGGTCTACCTCATATATAGCCTATGGTAGAAATGGACTTTATGCTGTTCGCGGCGTCTTCACACTTTTTGAATCAAACCTTTGAAAAATAACCCTATGTTTGACGTCTTTTGTTCTTTCTTAAATATGACATGTACCAGAAGCGTTTTACACTTCTGTTATAATTATAATGTCTTATTATTAGTTATATTTAACTTTTAAATATATGTTATCACTGTAAATTCTCATATTTTATTTGTTATTAATATGAATGAAAACACAGAAAAAATATGTGTGTTGGTAACGCCTAGTAAAAAATAGTTCTCATGCAAAATATTATTAAACTGAGTGCGCACGAATGCTGTGCGTTGTCCCTTGGGTGTAATTATCGAGACTTTGTTAAGCTTTCTTTGTATGAGGTGGAGGAGTAGCCTGGCAGTATAACTTTAGCAGGGCTTCAGAAAAGTTGTAAGTAACCATGAATGGACTATGTAACCTTTTTCAGTCACAGTGAATACGTGTGACTGGACGAATATAGGACGAATAGTCCTATACGTTGAGCGCTGCCCAGAAAGTAGCTTTAATGATTTGCACTGTACATTGCAGCAAATGGTTTCCAACGAGGAAAGTCACTCACGTTTGGGAGGTATTATTTGCTGTTGAGAATTTACTGTGCAGTCCCGTAAACAGCTGCTGCTGTAACGCGATGCAAAAACGTACTTTTATTGGCCGTGGCATGCGAGCGCCAAACCAATAACGTATAGTTCCAAAAAAAATATTCGTTAGTTGCAACATTTTAACACGCACGCCCGCCGAAGATACGTAAACACACACAACTCTTCTCACCAGAGATGAACTCGGGAACAAGGGGACGCATTTCCTTCTGGCGCATAAATTGGCATCGTTCTTTTCTCCCCCATCCTTCCACCCCAAGTACAACTTCTACCCTCGTCAAGACAATTTATTTTTTCTCCTTGCCTTCCTCTTGTTTCTCCGTCGTTTTGGCCTGGATCTTCTCTCAGCACAGTTCCCCCACTCCCGACGAAGAGGTTCGTGAAGTCCATGCTCCAAAGTTTAGGTGAGAATGAGAGAAGAATGTGAGAGGAGCGAATCTCGAAAATGTCTGGAAGGTGGCGCCGTCCTAAATAAAAAAAAATTACCCCGTCGCTCATTTCCCTGTCGCCTAACTACGTTACACAGGAAAGTCCCCCCCCCCTCCCTTTTCCAATACCACCTGCACAGCTCCAACTTGACACTATCTTACGCGGGAAATGGGAAAGTAATTTTTAATTTCCAGCAGTCGTCTTGTCTACCACCCTCATCTTCGGAACTTCTATTGCAAGGAAAAAAAATAAGAAAATTAAAAGTGATGTGAGACGGAGAAATTCACGATGAGGTTGCGACGGAACTTCGGGTTTTTGTCATCCGCAGAAAATTTCCTGACGAATGCTCTCACTTTCAATACCGAAGGAAATGTTAAATTTCGGATACTGAAATCGCCATTCTTCGCAATTTCCTTGGAACTTGAGTGAAAGGAAAAAGAGGCCAAGACACTTTACGAGACAAGAAAAACGTTTTCCTCATTCGTCACCTGAGGCATGTAGAAACCGACTGACAGAGATCTACACAAATTAGAATCGTGTATTTGTGGACAAACCGTGAAGAAGATTAGTTGGTTCAAAGTGGCAACGAAATATCAGTAGAGACCCGGAAATTTCGCGGATTTATCTGAGGACAAGTTAAACTGCATTAACGTGTAAATTTGTGTTTGCGCTTCCATTGGTCCATTGTTTGTTAGACACGTCCCGAACGACTTTCAACCAATAACGAACCTACATGGAAAATAATATCCGAATCTTTTGCTGCCTGGTCTGGTGTAAAACTGGAACAACAGCCAATGAAATACTAACTGCTGCTCGAGCACACAAAGGGTTGTGGAGTCTAGAATGAACCCACGACATTTCCGGTCTCTAAATAATAGCATTCTGTTCCCGCTTTCAGTCAGAATCGGAAATGTGTGTTAGATGAAGGTGGTTGGAGCCTTTGGCGGTCATTATAACAATGGCGGTCTCGGCTTTCTAGGATCAGCCAAGTCAGGGTGGTACAGTTTGCAGACTCAACGTCATGCATTGCAGCAGACATATGGTCCATTCACGGTTACTTTAAACTTTTCTGAGACCTTGGTAAAGCTATACTTTCAAGGTAATCCTCCACATAATGCAAACAAAACTTAAACGAGTCTAGAAAATTACACCTAAAGGAACTATTTTGGTTCAAATTGAAATGTTATTTACATTTTGTTTTAAATTATAATACTTCATTTATGTATAAAATGAAAACAAACAGTGGGAAAACATGTGTGTTGGTAACGCCTAGTAAGAAATCGTTCTCATGCAAAATATGATTACAACTGAGCGCGCACGAATGCGGTGCGTTGTCCTCTGGTGTAACTTTCCAGACTTAGTTAGCATGAGGCGGAGGAGTATACTGGAAGTATAACTTTAGCAGCGCTTCAGAAAAGTGCGAATTAACAGTGAATGGATTGTACTCTGTTTTGTGGGTATGTTCCAGGGTACGGCTGGTGGGCGCAGTTGGCTCATGCCGTAGACCTGACCTTCCGGCGGGAAGGATTCGTCGTCAAGCACCACCTGCTGCTCGCTGCAGGTGACCTTGACCTCTCCAAAGAAGCCATCGTCGATTGGCTGAGGCCGCTGATATCTGCACCGAGTAGGAGTAAGTTACCTTTCCGTCCGCACGATTTATGCTCTCACTTGCTGTCGATTAGCGTGTTCCTTGACATCTGCTGTAATTTACCGCTGAATTCGTTTTTACATGATGGTTTCTGGCTCGTCTGACCCCTCATTCCATGCCACGGCCACCCTTAAAATAAAAAAACGTGGGTGCGTGTACTTATGTACGCGCGTTGGAAGTTATACTTCTTTGGCGTGACTAAAACAAAATTTTATTACGTATGCAAATAATTTANCTTATGTACGCGCGTTGGAAGTTATACTTCTTTGGCGTGACTAAAACAAAATTTTATTACGTATGCAAATAATTTATGTAAGTAGGAAAACGATCAAATGACCGAAGAAACACGTTAAATACAATTAATAAAGGTTTGATTAAAGAACATAATTAAATACTTACAAAATTTAACCTCAAATACTTGAAAAATTGTATTATACACTCTTTGTCACTAACACATTTTTCACGGCACAATGTAAGTAAAGTTAACTAATAAGATATATATATTTACAATGAATTACTAATATAAATGATATGTTTTTCAATTTGCTTATTACATGAACTGATTTTCTGTCGGTTTTAAATGTAACCACGTGCTATGTTGTGTACCTTGGGTTTGTATATAGCTATCCGATACTGACATGCGCATTGGGTAATACCCCTACCACGTTCACTGTCGAATTTCGTTACACTGTGCGCCCACAACTTCCATTGCACACTAAACTTTTACCCTCAACGCGCCAAAAGAAGTATAACTACAAAATTTTCACGCCAAATCTATGGTTTTACCTACTGGAATCTATTCCTATTGAGATAGCTGGAGAAAACTTTTGTGTTTTAAAGAAATAATGTAATTTTCTGAATGAATTATTGTATAAGAAAAATGTGAAATGTGGTATAGGCTATTCACGGTAAAGTGAGCTCTTTTGAAAGCCCTCTCATATGGAATAATAAACGATAAATATATTTTATTTTAGCCTTAGACGTTAACTTCCCTGTGCGGTGGAAGAAACACACTGTGTTTACTACTTACATGGCAATATTTATTTAGAAAGCAGTTTAAAAGATAAAAAATGTCTGAAAGGTAAAAGTAACTAGAGCCTCGAAAGTGGTCACTTTGACGTGAATAGCCTATACCGATCGGTACGCGAGGATGAGCAGTAGGTCGACTGATCCTGAAATGAATAACAAATGAAATATTACTTTACCCTCATTGTGAATAAGATCAATCCACATTCTCTTCTACAAGGTCTTTATGTGCTAGGGATACATTCTTCACTATTAGCTGTACCTGATATTTTTGTTAAACTACTTACGTGAGTCCCATATACATTCATTGATTGACCATCCTTATATCTATCTCCAATCATTATGCTGCGGTGTTTTATTAACACATAATATTATATCTTCATTTTCCTTCTTATATGTAAGGATTTATTCCGAAAGAGTAGGACGTATTTTCTAAGTAATGTTAGTAAAATTAATTTTTAAACTGATGGGTTAAGTATGGCTTTCTACGAGTATTTTAGTATTATTTTAAGAAAAAGAATTTTGTGATGAGTGTCGAAATATAGTACTTTATTTTTAGTAGTGTATAAGACTTAGCGTCTTTCACGTTAACACTCGTTACCAAGTCAACAAAACCCAGGTGAAAAAATTATATTTAGTTTGTTGGCTTGTAGCAATACAGACATTACAGACATTATTTGAGATTAATTAAATAATTATGAATTTACAACCGAATAATGCCCTTAATGGCGTGTTTCGGAATTGGAAAATAATTTTACGCTCCATTTATCGGATGTGTCGACAGAAATCATATATATCTCCGCTTCACGTTGAGGAATTTCTGTATGATTTTCGCTTTGCTGAAGTCTCTGGACAAGAAGAGACGCGGTAATTTTTATGGTTGCTGTTTCCGTTCCCAAAAAAAAAAAANGCTTTGCTGAAGTCTCTGGACAAGAAGAGACGCGGTAATTTTTATGGTTGCTGTTTCCGTTCCCAAAAAAAAAAAATCTGCGTGAAATTAGTTTTTTCCTCTGGAATGACGATTAATCTCCTCGCATAGCACTTCTCCTNAAAAAAAAAAAAATCTGCGTGAAATTAGTTTTTTCCTCTGGAATGACGATTAATCTCCTCGCATAGCACTTCTCCTCTCTTTCTCTCTTTCGCATGCCAACGGCCTATTCCGCCAAGCGACGAGGAAAGAGAGATTTAATTTCACCGTGGCCGGCTAGAGAGACGAGGGGGGCAGAAGCATGTCTGGGAATGAAAGGTAGTGGAGAAGGGAAGGGGTTCGGATGCAGCAATAAAGTCGGACGTTAATACTTGTCCCGTCGGATCTCGTCTGCGATGAAATACGACGTAACCGCAGAGGGTCCCCAGCACCCGAATGGACGACCTCCGTCTGTTGGCCTTCCTGGCGAAAAGGATTCTCCGCTCGGGATTCCGCAGCCTTCTGGGAATTTTTTTCTTTCGCCGGAGGAGCAAATATCCCTACAAGCCACTCCTCGTTGAGTTGGCACCCTTGACATGAGAATCTTGCGTAGGATCAAATTTTCCTCTTCATTATGTATCCTTCCACCGTATGTAAAATTAACATTGCTGCTGGCCTACTCTCGTTATTCATGCGCCGATAAAGTGTAACTCTGAAATTAGTCAGGAACGTAAAAATGAGTTATATATTTCTATTACTCTTAGGTGCACCAAACAAAGAGAAAATAAAATTCATTTTCCAAAATTTTAGACTACAGATATATTTAATACTGTGNTCTTAGGTGCACCAAACAAAGAGAAAATAAAATTCATTTTCCAAAATTTTAGACTACAGATATATTTAATACTGTGTTAAGAAAAAGAACCATAAAAAAAACACATATGTGCCAACTTTATTCGGAGAATGCTACTCAGTGCATCTGTTAATCTGTTTGTGATTATGGCGGAGAGTTCGAGTATTCATTTCTAAGGTCCCCTGTTAATTATTGACAATCATGAGAAATAAGTAAACGACTACGCGAACCTCCGTGGAATGCCAGCTTATGATGAGAGAGATTCTAGGTTCGAATATTAGTTTAGGTAAAAATAGGCGTACGATTTAATCTACGTTTTTTTTAGTAATATTAATTTCATGAGAAGCCTACTGGTATAATACAATAAACATTAGGAAATTAAATAAATTAAATTTTAAGAATATAGCTGTGCCTTAGGTCAGTGTTCATCAGTAGTCACTACATTGATCGCTCTGAAAATTCCAGCAATGGTAGTTTCAAACTAAAGAAAATAATTGTTTTTCCAAATTTTAATTCTAAACAAAGTTAGTTTTGCTATGTATTTAAAGGTTACTGATAAATAATATATAACTGAATAATGACAACAACATTTTGCTGCAGGCACGTCAAAAAAATTAATTTTGTTTAATATAATACGGAGCTTTCGTGTATGTCCAAATATGTTTTATATGACTTAGAGATACAAATGAAAAACTTAGCCCATAGCCAATTATTTATAAATTTATTTAACTGTAATAATACGATAAAAGGGAATTATATAGCATCGTAGCATAATTTAACTCGAAAGAACAATTTTGTTTTAATCTTAATAAATAAGCGACATGTCTGGTTTTGGCAAAAAAAGTAAAAGAAATTAACAATTTTATTCTGGTCACTTTTTAAGTAGCTCTATACACTTAGTGAAATTATAGTTTTCATTACGAGACTATAATTTATATGTTTTATTTAACATATTTTCTTATTTTTAACAACTTGTCTGTTTCTAAAACCTTTAGATAAGACGTAAAATTTTAAAGGATTTAAAACATATCTCGTAAAGGTGTTACATNTTGTCTGTTTCTAAAACCTTTAGATAAGACGTAAAATTTTAAAGGATTTAAAACATATCTCGTAAAGGTGTTACATACCAGTTCGCATAAATTTTTAATGAAACTACCGCAATTAAACACAATAAAAAAGTTACGCAGCAGGAACTGGCATTGCAAAATAACATTTCAACATAAATTGATTACCAAGTATAGTATTGTTGCAAATACAAACGCTACATAATCAGTTTCCACCATAAAAAATGTTCGTAAGCACAGGAGATCAGTGGTACAGTTAACGTGTAGCACATTTACTAACAAGTAACATTACTACTAATAAGGTATTGCATCGTAAATTACCTAGGTGAAATTTTGCCACACATGGGAAAGTGTAAAAATAATATATTTATATTTATTTTTCTCTTTAGTGACAGTTGCTTCATCAGCCCCTGGAAAACAGCACAAGACGGTAACATAAAATTTTCTTTTTTAATCAGTAATTATCGATTCCAAAATAAATAATTCCACGCAGTAANGCACAAGACGGTAACATAAAATTTTCTTTTTTAATCAGTAATTATCGATTCCAAAATAAATAATTCCACGCAGTAACATAACGTAACTTGTAATATACATATACAACCAGCATTATCGTAAATATCTACGGCATTATACAAGGTATTTATTTAGAATAACTTCATATGCTCACACTGTGGGTGTTACATTTGGTACGAAAAGGCTTATTAAGACACTTTTTATGCTTGGATGAAATGTGATTTTCAAAATATTTCACAAACAGAAGTAGTCCAGAAACAGAGTCTGAAAAGTTATAACACATCAATTTGGCCTGTGTTGGATATGTGATGTCGCCATCTACAAGATAACTCCTAAGGTATACATATTTTGGTTGTAAGCGATTCCTGAAGGTGATATGTATGAAACTTTGAAACTGGAGATAAAACACCAGCTGAAAGACATTTCTTAATAATATAAATCGAGAAATGTCTGCAACTAACGTTTTAGTGGCAAACTCGCAATCGCAGTTTTACAATTGTCTCTGCGAAATGCACGTTGATCCCCGCAAAACTGTATAATGCGTATCTCCACAATGGCATGGACCTAGTTTTGAGTAGAAAATACTGTCATGTGAATTTGTGCTAACACATTTTGGCATCATAATCTCCCGTCGATGTTTTACTCCAGTTGCACTGTAATACCTTCAGAGCTACTGAGCATTAAGAGTTCTCATTAATTACTAGAACCTCGTGAATGACGCCAGCTGGCGCAACGTGGATGACGCTAGCTAGTGCCACGTGGATGACGCTAGATAGTGCCACGTGGATGACGCTAGATAGCGCCACGTGGAAACTACTACTTGGTGACAGTCAGAGCTCGTCAGCAGTATCGGAAATTCAACTACGTTTATAAATAAAATACGAAGATCATCTATACATATTATAAAACTCAACGTCTCTCTGTCTGTCTGTATGTTAGTGCGCTTATCACTCGAGAACCACTTATACGATTTACGTGTTTTTTTTTTTAAATTCACAACTATGTTCTCTGGCCAGGTTTTAGTATTTGTTACGTAAAGTAACATAAGGAATAAGTAGTGGCGATAATTAATTAATCAAGTCGGAAAAACGTTTGCCGCCAGCGCGCTCTCTTGCAATACGCTGTCTTAACCGTTATAGATGGAACAATATCATGCAGTAAAGAATTGTGTAGAATAAAAAGACATAAAAAAAACTCCCCAGCAGCATATATCTATCTTTAACAGATAAATACTAATGAGCGTTTTTACCATTTCCACGCGAGCGGAGCCGCGGGCACAGCTAGTGTTTTATAAGTACAAAGGGACGAAATGAATTCGAAATTGTTGGTGTCGGTGTTTTTGTTATTATTTTGTAACGAATATGCTGGCTTTAATGAGACTCAGTACCCATGTTCCTCACCACTGTGTGGCGTACATTCCAATTACCCATTCCTATCTCTCTAATAATTTTTTNTCTTAGGTGCACCAAACAAAGAGAAAATAAAATTCATTTTCCAAAATTTTAGACTACAGATATATTTAATACTGTGGTAAGAAAAAGAACCATAAAAAAAAAACACATATGTGCCAACTTTATTCGGAGAATGCTACTCCGTGCATCTGTTAATCTGTTTGTGATTATGGCGGAGAGTTCGAGTATTCATTTCTAAGGTCCCCTGTTAATTATTGACAATCATGAGAAATAAGTAAACGACTGCGCGAACCTCCGTGGAATGCCAGCTTATGATGAGAGAGATTCTAGGTTCGAATATTAGTTTAGGTAAAAATAGGCGTACGATTTAATCTACGTTTTTTTTAGTAATATTAATTTCATGAGAAGCCTACTGGTATAATACAATAAACATTAGGAAATTAAATAAATTAAATTTTAAGAATATAGCTGTGCCTTAGGTCAGTGTTCATCAGTAGTCACTACATTGATCGCTCTGAAAATTCCAGCAATGGTAGTTTCAAACTAAAGAAAATAATTGTTTTTCCAAATTTTAATTCTAAACAAAGTTAGTTTTGCTATGTATTTAAAGGTTACTGATAAATAATATATAACTGAATAATGACAACAACATTTTGCTGCAGGCACGTCAAAAAAATTAATTTTGTTTAATATAATACGGAGCTTTCGTGTATGTCCAAATATGTTTTATATGACTTAGAGATACAAATGAAAAACTTAGCCCATAGCCAATTATTTATAAATTTATTTAACTGTAATAATACGATAAAAGGGAATTATATAGCATCGTAGCATAATTTAACTCGAAAGAACAATTTTGTTTTAATCTTAATAAATAAGCGACATGTCTGGTTTTGGCAAAAAAAGTAAAAAAAAATTAACAATTTTATTCTGGTCACTTTTTAAGTAGCTCTATACACTTAGTGAAATTATAGTTTTCATTACGAGACTATAATTTATATGTTTTATTTAACATATTTTCTTATTTTTAACAACTTGTCTGTTTCTAAAACCTTTAGATAAGACGTAAAATTTTAAAGGATTTAAAACATATCTCGTAAAGGTGTTACATACCAGTTCGCATAAATTTTTAATGAAACTACCGCAATTAAACACAATAAAAAAGTTACGCAGCAGGAACTGGCATTGCAAAATAACATTTCAACATAAATTGATTACCAAGTATAGTATTGTTGCAAATACAAACGCTACATAATCAGTTTCCACCATAAAAAATGTTCGTAAGCACAGGAGATCAGTGGTACAGTTAACGTGTAGCACATTTACTAACAAGTAACATTACTACTAATAAGGTATTGCATCGTAAATTACCTAGGTGAAATTTTGCCACACATGGGAAAGTGTAAAAATAATATATTTATATTTATTTTTCTCTTTAGTGACAGTTGCTTCATCAGCCCCTGGAAAACAGCACAAGACGGTAACATGAAATTTTCTTTTTTAATCAGTAATTATCGATTCCAAAATAAATAATTCCACGCAGTAAGATAACGTAACTTTTAATATACATATACAACCAGCATTATCGTAAATATCTACGGCATTATACAAGGTATTTATTTAGAATAACTTCATATGCTCACACTGTGGGTGTTACATTTGGTACGAAAAGGCTTATTAAGACACTTTTTATGCTTGGATGAAATGTGATTTTCAAAATATTTCACAAACAGAAGTAGTCCAGAAACAGAGTCTGAAAAGTTATAACACTTCAATTTGGCCTGTGTTGGATATGTGATGTCGCCATCTACAAGATAACTCCTAAGGTATACATATTATGGTTGTAAGCGATTTCGCCATCTACAAGAGAACTCCTAAGGTATACATATTTTGGTTGTAAGCGATTCCTGAAGGTGATATGTATGAAACTTTGAAACTAGAGATAAAACACCAGCTAAAAGACATTTCTTAATAATATTAATCGAGAAATGTCTGCAACTAACGTTTTAGTGGCAAACGCGCAATCGCAGTTTTACAATTGTCTCTGCGAAATGCACGTTGATCCCCGCAAGACTGTATAATGCGTATCTCCACAATGGCATGGACCTAGTTTTGAGTAGAAAATACTGTCATGTGAATTTGTGCTAACACATTTTGGCATCATAATCTCCCGTCGATGTTTTACTCCAGTTGCACTGTAATACCTTCAGAGCTACTGAGCATTAAGAGTTCTCATTAATTACTAGAACCTCGTGAATGACGCCAGCTGGCGCAACGTGGATGACGCTAGCTAGTGCCACGTGGATGACGCTAGATAGTGCCACGTGGATGACGCTAGCTAGCGCCACGTGGAAACTACTACTTGGTGACAGTCAGAGCTCGTCAGCAGTATCGGAAATTCAACTACGTTTATAAATAAAATACGAAGATCATCTATACATATTATAAAACTCAACGTCTCTCTGCCTGTCTGTATGTTAGTGCCCTTATCACTCGAGAACCACTTATACGATTTACGTGTTTTTTTTTAAATTCACAACTATGTTCTCTGGCCAGGTTTTAGTATTTGTTACGTAAAGTAACATAAGGAATAAGTAGTGACGATAATTAATTAATCAAGTCGGAAAAACGTTTGCCGCCAGCGCGCTCTCTTGCAATACGCTGTCTTAACCGTTATAGATGGAACAATATCATGCAGTAAAGAATTGTGTAGAATAAAAAGACAAAAAAAAAACTCCCCAGCAGCATATATCTATCTTTAACAGATAAATACTAATGACCGTTTTTACCATTTCCACGCGAGCGGAGCCGCGGGCACAGCTAGTGTTTTATAAGTACAAAGGGACGAAATGAATTCGAAATTGTTGGTGTCGGTGTTTTTGTTATTATTTTGTAACGAATATGCTGGCTTTAATGAAACTCAGTACCCATGTTCCTCACCACTGTGTGGCGTACATTCCAATTACCCATTCCTATCTCTCTAATAATTTTTTNAACTCAGTACCCATGTTCCTCACCACTGTGTGGCGTACATTCCAATTACCCATTCCTATCTCTCTAATAATTTTTTGGTTTTATGAAGTCATAGTTGGCAAATTTATTCTTGTAAAACTTGACAAAAATCGAAACATAAAAACAATAATTTCTGGAATTATATTTCCAAAGTTGCCATTACAATAAAACGTATAATTAAACAAGTATACTGGTGTGGTAACAGCAAACTAATTAAAATATTGACGGCAGAAACGTTGCATTAAAGTTGGTGTATAAATTCTTAGCCATTATGTGTTTTAAATACATGAGTGCGAATAATTAACACATTTAGACTTCTAGCACAAATGATGCTATTTACAAAATTATATTAGTTTCACCGTAATTGCATTTTTTACATCCTGGTTTACGAAGTCATTTATAGAAAACATGCGAAAAATTTCATGCCAGACCATAATCACTGATATTCAGGAAATATTCTAAGTCAGTCACATGCATTTGTACATACGTGTTTACCGACGCAGAAGCAGTAGTAATGATGATTACAGTGCTTTTAATCACCACACTCCTGTTTACTTAGACACCTTATCACACTCTAGAAAACCTTTTCTCATTGTCTAGCCGTTTCCAATGGAGTTGCAAGTTAACTATATGTTTAGGTTTTGGAGTTAAATATTAGTTTAACGAATATAGGTGGCATGCAACGCGGTTCCAACTACTCCTGGCAATGTCTGCAATCAGCGAAGGGCCGCCATTTTGAGCAGCTTCTTTGGATTAACGTATAAAAATGTATAACAAGTAGTCGGTAAAGTATAATAAAAAATTATCTCGGTGAGTTAGTTCCGGAAGCCTTGTAGTCGCACAATCAAAACGTTTCGCCGGTCGACGTCGTTGTCGACGGCAGCGGCGACGAGTCGACTCGCACGGACGATGCAAACTCGCAGGTTCGATTCGACCCGACCACCCAGATTCAAATACGCGTGCTCTACGATAACGTAGCTACAGTCCCCAAAGTCGCGACCTTACCGGAAGAATTCCAATTTGCAGCGATTGNCGCGTGCTCTACGATAACGTAGCTACAGTCCCCAAAGTCGCGACCTTACCGGAAGAATTCCAATTTGCAGCGATTGAAGTAGAGCTGAGAGATTTAGGCGGTTCTTAACAGCGAGGTCTTGAGAGCCGATGGGGGCGAAATGAAGTGAGAATGGAGCAGCGCTGGAATGCAAGGGCGGGGTGAACGGGAGATCCCTGATAAAACCCACCGACCAGCGGCGTCGTCTGGCGNCGCGTGCTCTACGATAACGTAGCTACAGTCCCCAAAGTCGCGACCTTACCGGAAGAATTCCAATTTGCAGCGATTGCAGTAGAGCTGAGAGATTTAGGCGGTTCTTAACAGCGAGGTCTTGAGAGCCGATGGGGGCGAAATTAAGTGAGAATGGCGCAGCGCTGGAATGCAAGGGCGGGGTGAACGGGAGATCCCTGATAAAACCCACCGACCAGCGGCGTCGTCTGGCGCGATGTCAGCTTGCGAAAATCTGGGAGTGACCCGGCCCGGGATTTAACACGGTTCGCTTTGGTGGGAGGCAAGCATGCTAACCACCCAGCCACTGCGGCCCGGCGGCAATTGGAGAAGAGGAATAGTCTTTGTCGCCGAAACAAACGTTCGAGTTGGGGAATGAATATTTATTTATCTAATTAAATAATCATAAGTAAAAATTACGCTTCAATGAATTATACTTTCATAAGAATTACACTTTCATAAGAACCTGTAAGGAAATTCATTTCCCTTTAAAACATATTTGAAAAATTAGTCTAAGTTGGGCTGTAGCGTGACATGTAAGGTAATTTGTGTCACAAACTGAAAATCTATTATACTTATTCTCGTGCGTGTTCTTATTTCGGGTAAAATTAAATTTTCGGTGTGGTTTTATCCCGAGTGCCCCTTGGGCACTCCATTGCTTGTGAACTTAACGCAAGAGAATAAAATACGAATACATATTTCATTTTAAAATATCGTTCTTTCATAAATGCTTTACAACACTTGCCCTGCGGCTGGCAGAACCTGCCCCAGGGAAACTTCGACTAGGAGCCGGTTCGCCCCTGCCGCCTAACTGGATGCAACGCACATCGCATTTTGAAGAGGAATTGAATTACGGCGGGCTGTGATCGATTGGCTGTTTTGCGCCGGCGAGACCAAATTTAATGCGCTGATCGTCGAAATGTGCAGGTAGCCTGATAATCGCCTGCCGCCCGACATCTACGTCCGTGGAGTGGTCGTAATCAGCGAAAATTGTATCTCGCCGATTGCCAGCGTCCCGCGTAAATAGCGCCGCGGATTCTGTTTTTTTTTTCTTCTCATTTTCCCACTCTTAACCCACTGCCACGAGCTGCAACGTGTTCTAATTTCGAAAATGGCATCACGGTAAATCAAATCGCATTACTCAGAAAAAAAAAATGGACCCATGCGCATATTCACCCTTCTAATATTTTTAAAGGGTAAATATTTGAAGTGCATTTTACGTCAAATAATTTTTGGTTTCAGCTACTTGCAGGATAAAGATAGCTAGATATATGTTGGGTATAGCTTTACTGCACGTCTTTGGTTTATCGTTATATTTGCTCATTATCTAATGTACAAGCTGTTCACGGTAACGTGAGCACTTTTCAGGCGGTAGTTACATTCTCCTTTCAGCCATATTTTATTATTTTACCACCTTTTATAATCAATATTGCAATGTAAGTAATAAGCACAGTGTGTTTATTACACCGCATCCAGAAGTTAACGTCTATGGGTAAAATAAAATATATTTATTAACTAATATTCCAAATGAGAGGGATTTCAAAAGTGCTCACATTATCGTGAATAGCCTATAAGAGCCATCATTTAAAGTACGCTTTAATGAACTAAACTTTATTATGATACCGTAAGAGAATTAATTACAAGTTAAAACGTATTGGAATGAGTCTAAAATATTATTTTTAATATCAACAAAATTTGTACGTGAACTAAAATAATTTTTTACAACAGTTCTACGTTGCCTTAAATAAATCACACAAAGTACGGTGTTCATTTCTCTGTGTTTAATTTGTCCTATTTCGAAGGTTTATTTTCAAATACTGTGCTAACTATCAACGTTTGTCAGGCGTGGTTTTAAAATATTTCAGTACCAGACGTCTCAGTCAGTCAGCGAAGGATTCTGAAATTACTGTTTTAGGCACTGGCAGTCAACGCCAATATATTAATGAGCACCTGTCTTTACACTATGGCAAGGTTTATTTTACTCTCCGGTTGGGAAACTCAAATGCTTTTAGATTGGCAACTAGAATTTTTCACCATACCTAAAGCTCTAGTATCGCATTATGTACAAGATTTTTTTTCTATTTTCTGCGTTAAAAAAACAAAATAAAATTCAAATATAAAATTACTACTTAACTAAATGAAATCTTTCTCGTTTATTATTCAAGTAGCTTAAAATTTTAATTTAAAATGACATCTTTGGAACACTAGCGCTTACCTAGCGGCGGAAATTTTGCCTGTGGGAAACTCTCCCATAATGAAACTCGTTTTGTTCGTAACCTGAGTAGAATTAACCTTAACTATGCGTCGTTGATTTGTAGTGAAGTTGGAGTAAACCACTCAGTTTAAATAGTTACTTTTTTCGACAACATTGTACTGACAGCTGAAAACTGAGTTTGCACACAAAATTGTTAAATGTTTCATTATTTTACTAAATCAACATTTCAACTGGACCACATAAAATATGAGTATGATCCCACGACGATATGTGCCTTCATTACTACATCACAGAGTAACCGAGTGCAAGCGATATTGTTTAGCGGTGCATACTGAGAGAAAAGTCCACAAAATATTTGTTTGTACAGTGCCAAAAATATACGAAGTTGCCCCAACAAAATATTTCGTTGAATCAACTGTATATCTGTTTGGCTACTCATCTCATTACCTTCGTACGAAAATTCAGCTCAAGAGTTTGGTCGCANCATACTGAGAGAAAAGTCCACAAAATATTTGTTTGTACAGTGCCAAAAATATACGAAGTTGCCCCAACAAAATATTTTGTTGAATCAACTGTATATCTGTTTGGCTACTCATCTCATTACCTTCGTACGAAAATTCAGCTCAAGAGTTTGGTTGCGTTTTTTTTGTGACAATTAGGATAGCAACACTGTTTGTTAGTGCGTCTTTTGATGATTGATATTGGCATAAAAATCCTTATAAAATATTTGGTCAGGAAACTAAAAAGTAAAGCTGTATAACTAGAAATATTTATCTGCGCACATTTTCCAGTATTTAATTGTATATGTTTCAAAATACTCCAACTTCACCAATAGTCAATTTAGCTGAGGTTGTTTGGGCGTACCACTAGGGAGCAGATGAACTAGACTCGAATCTCGGACCAGCTTCTAATTTGTTTTATATTAACCACGACCATTTAATGCACGTGAAACCATAAAAATATTTATTTGCACCAACCGAACCTTTGTTCTGGGCAACCAAATAAAAAAAAACAAATTAATTTGTTTTCAAATACCAAATAATTTCTTTCCTATACAAACAATTAATTTCGTTGCGCCAAAGAAAATTTGTTTTATTCAATAAAATCTTTTTCTCAGTATGCCCTAGACCTAAATGAACTCAGTCCTAATTAACTGCGTGTCGTTGTGAAACGAGAGTTGTTTCTTGTTGGCTCCGCGGTTTGCTATTGGTTCGTTCGTTTCTGGTTTCTGATAGGCTGTTGACCCGCTCCGCGTTACTAGGGTGTAACACCTGACGTAGACTTTTTTTTTTTTCGTCTTCTCTGCACGTCAACAACACCAGCTCACAATTTGCCTGCAGAAATGTTGAAATCACGTGTTTAAACATTTACGTGAACGTTTGTTATGCTTTAGTGCTCTAATAACCCCACGCTTAAAAAAAAATCGCCCAACTGGAATGCATACCGCTTGAATAAAAATTATTGGTAGCCGACACTAACATTTACGTTTGTTTAAAATTTCGTGCTGAGCGAAAATGATATACCTCGATTGCGGGCCTCAAAATCTAGCCTAAATAATTTAAACGCTCACGCACGCACAAACATTATAAACGGACTATTCTCGTCTCTCTTCGCGTGCGTTGGCCATCCTGTGGCATTTATTGCTCTCTCTTTGACTGCTCACAACGGGGTCGCAATACTGGATTACTGGAAACGCGTCTCTCTACGGACAGTAAATTACTTTGTGCTTTCTCGGACACTGTGTCCATTACCAAACAGGAAATAGCTAGAGACTGTGTACGTTTACCAGCCAAGAAAAATCCCAACAGAGTAAGAAGCGAGAGGAAAGATTCTAGTAATGCAAAACGCAAAAATAATGCAAAATCCTTAACGAAAGAAGCTTTCCAGCGCTAGATCGGATCATAATTTTTTATGTGTTTCCTACCACAGAATTTTGTGATTCGATCGTAGTGCCGAATGTTTAAGAGTTGGTGTATTATGTTGTGTTCCATGCTCAAAGGTCGTTTGAATTTACCAGTCATTCCTATTTTGTATTCACATTATCTTTAGAAACGTATTTTGTTTTTAATTCACTTCATTCAGGACATAAAATTATCTGTTAATCTTCGTCATAGTGTGTCGTCAAATTGTGCAAGCGAAATTTCCTAGGATGAGATTTTGTTACAAAGATTTTTACCTTCAACTTCTTTCTGGATTCACGTTGTGTAGTCTTTGAGAAAAAAATTTCAGGTGTTCTGCGAACATTAACACTAGTACTCATAAGTACATACAAGTTAGTGAGTGAAGAGATTTAGGTGGCTCTCAAAAGTGAGGTCTTGAGAGTCGATAAGGGTGATTGAGGTTAGTATGGAGCAGCACCGGAATGAAAGGGCGTGGTAAACGGGAGATCCCCGAGAAAACCCGCCGACCAGCAGCATCGTCCGGTACGATTTCCACATCCGAAAATCCGAGAGTGACCCGGACGGGGATTAAACTCGGTTCGCCTTGGATGGAGGCGAGCAGGCTAACCGCTCAGCCACCGTGGTCCCAGTACATACAATTGATTTCGCTTTTAACCGCATATCAATTGGAATAATAATGATTGGAGTTAAGTGCTGAAGTAATCATGATGCACGGTTTTGAGTATATAGTCTAGTTTAAAGCAATATACCGTTTACAACAAAAAAAAGCACAGCCTGTAAAATTAAGTTTTCATTTTGAGCATATAACTAAAAAAATTATTTTACTGCATTGTTTATGGAAACTGAGTACAACATGATTCAAACCACGCTTCTTCTAAATTAAATTTATGCATATGGCACAGATAAAATCCAGGGGAAACAAACCTCGCAATAAACTATTATAACGGTCCAACTGGCGTTCTTTTATTCAATCGTTCACACAGAATTGGCGACAACGCTTTGTTCACTTGTCTGTGTTGTCAGCACTGCGCCTAGTGGTATCCCCCCAGACGTACTATAATTATTCCAATGCTGACAAACACACGCATGCTACTAAAGTTGGTTCGCGACTAGTTAAGCACTTTTGATGCCAACCTTTGAAAAATATCCCTGCCCTTGATTGCGTTATCGCTTCATGTTAACGTTGACGTATGTATACACGGTTGCGTGGGTGGAAAATTATCAAGAATCGTCCTCTGTAGTGCCTTAATAACCTTTTAACATTATCCCGAGTATGCGCGTTCACGCCTGACATGTTGCAGAGCAGGTAAAATCACGGCTGGTGATTGAAAATGTCAGGAGCTAGCACCTTTATGGACAGCGCGTCCTACTGGCTAGTGCTATTTGTTGCTGCTGACAGGTTAACTACTTTATAACTGGTTGCTTCTTGTGCCATGGATCTACTGAAACCATTCCCGCATTTTACAAAGTGTAAGGTGCTATAAGAAATGCGTAAGTACTTTTCACCCGAGAAATTGCCTCTTTCGCCACACCTCGTACGAAAATTTATTGTGTACATTAAGGGCCTTAATCCTTTCAATCACAGAAATAAAATATATCATTCAAGGCGCTGCAAATAAGAAATATTTATGTCGAACCGCATATGTGTTTCGATTTAAGTGATATTGGCAGCATTTATTCGTGGACGTGAAGTATAGTCAGGGAATATAAAAGTACCGTAGACAGAGACGAAATAGCGAAGCTTTTCCTTCGATGTGGGCGTACTTGTTATCTGATTGGCTGCGCGAGGCCCTGGGGACGGACCTTGTGTCTGATTGGCTACTGCAAGCAGAGAAAGGTTTCTTATTGGCTGGGCTGTAGGCTGGCGAGTAGGTTACCAGGAGTTGATCGGCAATCGTAGCTCTGACATGTGGCTGCTAGACATCGACGCCATTTTGCTGGAGTGTGCAGCTGGAGTCCGCGGGATAAATTACAATTTCTCCTCTGTATACTTACGCACTCTATGAATTAGATCACTGACCAAGTTCCAGAGGATTGTCCCATGTATAGGATGATTCACGAGGAGTTACCGCCACTCACGGGACTTTTTCCTTAAATAATTTGGAGCAAAATATGTCGTATAGATGTGGGCCCNACGAGGAGTTACCGCCACTCACGGGACTTTTTCCTTAAATAATTTGGAGCAAAATATGTCGTATAGATGTGGGCCCTATTCCCAATATTAACAGAGTAATTCAACAAATTGGAAATGCCTAGATTGCGTATGGGGATGAATGAAGGATATTGTTTACCAAAGGACTGCAAAAACACGCGAGGAACTACTTGCGCGTATCAAAGACAGCCGTGTGCAGCCACGTAGAGCAACACGTGCGGTTCATAAGCGTGCGGCCAAGTGAGTGGCAGCAGACAGAAACATTTTAGAACATCTTTTGTAAGCTTGTTAGACGCAATTGAGATGCTGAACTGTAAAATATATGGTTTGATAATACATCACTGTATTTACTTCTGAAAGGTTTATACATTTATTCGTTATTTCTGAAATGTTTCTAATTACTCTGTAAATTTTAGGAATATAACCCACATGTATTTGACGTATTTTGCTCCAAATGATGTAAAGAATGAGCCCTGTGAGTGGAGGTAATTCCTCGTGAATCATCCTGTATGTGACACTGTTACAAGAAGGGTGAAATGGACTCACTGAATTTATAAAATACGGAAAAATTAATGAGCCATAAAAGAATTGTCGGTTATGGATCTGGTTTCCTGAGCGCAAAGTATTTCTGTAATTGCTTCTGTATGTTTACTGGAGGGGACGTGTGTGGTCTCGTATATTGCTGTAGGCTGTTCACGGTAAACTGAGCACTTTTGACAGCCCTTCTTGGGATGTACACTTGTAAACGCATTGTAAATTCTTCCATTACGTTGAATACCTTCTGTAAATTGTTACTTTCTATACTTACAGCTAGGCGTAACAGTGCCTATAAACAACCTACGCGTATCCAATCGGAATTCACTCTTATTAACACGCACATCAAATTAACTTTCACGAACGTAAAATTCCGGTCACGAAAATAAACATATATGTTGTTGGAATCGTTATGTCCTCCCTTTGCATGATAATTTTTGGTTCCTTTATCTTCAGCACGTAGTTTAAAGAAATTACAAATTCAATCCCCCCGGTAATTATTCTGTTTAAATATCGACTATTTAATTGCGAGATGTCTACTTACCAAAATAGAAAGAAAAAANCCCCCCGGTAATTATTCTGTTTAAATATCGACTATTTAATTGCGAGATGTCTACTTACCAAAATAGAAAGAAAAAAACTACATTAAGAGGTTGGTCATTTGCATGACCAAAAATTGAATAACTATTTGTAAAACCACCCATTTGTATNAAAAAACTACATTAAGAGGTTGGTCATTTGCATGACCAAAAATTGAATAACTATTTGTAAAACCACCCATTTGTATGTGAAAACTGTGTAATCCAATAAGCCACCAAATGAAAAAATCCTGTTTTTCTGTGTAATGTCATTTGTAATCCTGAATTTTTATTATGGCAATGGTTGTGGGTATGGTTGTGGTAATTATTTGTTCCATTGTAGTACGCCTTAAAATTGATTTTTGCGTTTACCTGTTCATTTTATTCGTTCGTTGGTCAAACGGATCGGTGAAATTATTAGCAACGTAGGTAGCAAACAATCATGCTAATTACTAAGCATACGCATGAAACAGACAGAAAAAAATTAAATAAATTCAGTGTCCTCAAATTTTAACGCTACTATTTTAATCGGACGTCAATATAGTGGACTAGTTTTTCTGCAAAACGATTCAGGAGAACGTGTTTTCGGTTGAGGTAATGGTGACAGAGTACGTTTGTTTTAGGTTTATTTGACGTTTTCCCACTAGCAAAAAAGAATTTATATCNGTTTTCCCACTAGCAAAAAAGAATTTATATCCTGGGCGTATTTTTATTTCTACTGGAACATACATTACATATTACGTTCTACTGAACTGTCCGCGCAACCGCGTACAGAACATGTCGGATTACGCTGCTACCATAACTTGATTCATTGTCATGTTACTAGAAATATTAAGAGGGAAAACACGCAACAAACGAAGGTTTATGCGCGAATGTGTAATGGATGCGAGCAAAACATACTTGTGAACGCATTCGTTATCACGTCTAAAATTTAGCTCGCGCTTTCTGGGGCATTATTGGCGTTAACGAGTGACAGTATTTAGTTTTTGTATGTCTGCGTACTCTCAAAGTAGAAGTATGTCTCAACCGCTGCTTATGGTCCACTGAAAAAGTGGTCGCCACTGAATTTTGTCTCTCGAGATATAGCACAACTCACAAAATGGCTTCTGTAGTGACTTAATTAGAGCATTTCCAAAGTGTCATTAGCATGTGCATACATTCACATTCAGAGTTATTCTTGTTGTACGAACTACAAATAGTTCACGGTGAACCGAGAATTTTTTAGATCAACTTCGAAAAAAAGTCACTGCTTCGAACTGCGTGTACTTTATACGGCACGTTGACTTGCGTGTTATGCAAAAATTTCCAACGTAATCGATTGTTTTTCAGCGGTTAAAAGTTTTTAACGTTCGTTGAACGTACACACGAACCCATCAACGTCGTTCATGTTTGCTACAACGCATAGATACGCATGTCGTATTTTCAACATAATTACGACGTTCGTTAAGTAAAGAATGCAGAATTTGAAAACACACACTGCTTCCATTAAGACAACGGCACAAGTGCGAGAAGTTAAAAATCCTGGAAACAGATTTCATCTGCCTTTCATTTATCACTCAGTACATCTCATGTTAATCGTATTAAAAGAGGCATTTTGTGCTAAAAAACGTTTTACACAATCTTCAAACCACTCTTTCGGGAAAACTGTCACCCCCGTGACAAAATTGTTAATTATATATATATAAATTTTTTAGAGTTAATTTAAATTAATTAAGTCGACAATTTTTACCGCAACAGCAATGTTAACGGAAGCATATCACAAAATAATGTTTTGTTCATTTTTTAAAGTGTATCACACGTTGGGCCCAGTATGATTTTTTAACGTGTTACTTTTTTATCTAAATGTATGAACGTATCGAAAAAGAATCTCTCTGCAATACTTTCCCCCAAATAAATGTCAATTTTTTATTCTAAATTGTCTGGATTAATGGGCATTTGGATAGTTGCTATGTCAATAGGTTTTAATTTACAGTTGTTTACATACTACAGGCTCTGTCACTGGTTTATAAACAGCTGTATCTAGTAAAATATTTGTTTAAGTAACGGCAAACATGCAAAGCCTTCTGAAACCAAATATGAATCTGTCCAAACAAAATATTTTCCAATAAACAAAACACGCAGTTTAATTTACTAAACTCGTTTGGAGGGACAGTAAATTCCGATATGAAACACGATTATCTGAATGAAACTACTGTTTGCATTTCGTTTCAAATATTGAAGCATTTGTTTTTGTCAAACAATACCTTCTCTCGCAACTTGTTTGCAAACTATAATTTTTTATGTATTTTTTTTTTTAGTTTTGTGTTGCTGCTGATTTTGTCACTTTGTTACCAAGTCTTTATCGCGACGCCCAAGTAGTAAAGCGCGTGTCATATAAATTGTGCAGCGATCGTAATAAAAGGAGGGCATTAAATAAAAATGCTCGCAGTCTGGCCCTACAGCAAGTGAAACCCAAAAAATTTCCGGGACCTAATCAAGGCAATATTGAGATGCCGGATCTTGTTTTTTTTTTTTTACGAGCAGCGCCGTGCGTGCGACGTGCGGCAGACAACGGGAACTCCCGTCCTCGCCAATCCAATCCAGAGCCCACCGCGGGTGGCAATCAGGGGCTGATTGGCATTGTTTCCTCCTCTCCCCTCTCCGCCGGCCGTGCCAACCCCTTCCTGCGCGCCAGTGTTTAGATGCGAGGTACAGCACAGGTAATTACATTCCGCGAGCTCTGGGCGAGACATCCCCCACTCCCCGCTTCCCTTGGCCAATCGCACCTACACAACACACCCCACTTAGCCAAGGTGCTGGTCGGCTCGTCTCGTAGTGGTACGGTGCATTCACGTTAACTCCACACTTTTCCCGCTGAAGTTCTACTTCCAAGACGTTCCTCCGCCTCGTGCAAACAAAGATTAACCAAGTCTAAAAAAAATCACACCAAAAGGATAACGCACCACATTCGTCCGCGCTCATGGTAATCATATTTTGCATAAGAACTGTTTCTTACTGGGCATTACAAACACACCTATTTTCTCCCTGTTTTATTAGTATTTATGATAAGTTAAATATTATAATAGATGTATAAAATATAAATTAAAAGTTTAATATAACCAAAAGTTAATTTTATATTGACGCAACTATAAAACAGTTGCGATATATGACAGATACAGAAAACAACCAAACGCGTTATATATGGGGTGATTTTGCAAAGGTTTATTTAAAAAAGTGTGAAGAAATCGCGGACAGACTATAGAGTGCGCCCACGAGGTGAACATTACGCACTCTCCGTGTCCCAACATTGAACTGCTTTAATACCAACACAACTATCATGCACGACGTGGATATAATTTCAGTTTAGAACACTGATTATTTTAATAAAGTGCTCTGAGAAATTTGTATATGCCTCTAAGCTATTTTTAATGGAATTAGATCAAATGAAACATTTTAAAAGTATTTTATTTTGGTAAAAGGGAGTGCATTTTAAAAATAAGACGTAAACAAACACGTTCATCGCTGTTGACCACGTGACTTTGACAGTTGTATTTGTGTAGGGCAGGTCAGTGTTGGTTGGGTACGTACGTGCGCAGAAGAAGAAAATCGGTCTACATCATTTTTAATCTTTGGCTCGTCTCGCCCATGATGCAGAGTTGCCAGATTATTCTACTATCAAGACCTTTAAAACAACTTTGGAACCAAAATGCCCCAGTAGTACCTAATTCCCAAGAAATATTGTGGTTACGTAACAGTGCTGTAGAGGTTTGGGCGGCTCTGGGTCGTGGGAACCGATGAAGGTGAAGCGATGTTAGTATTGGAGCGTGGCCGGAATGCAATGGTGGCGGAAGCGAGAGATCCCCGAGAAAATCCGCCGAACAGCGGTATCGTTCGACACGATCCCCGCGTGCGAAAATCCGGGAACCACCACGCCGGGAATCGAACCTGGATCGCCTCGGTGGGAAGCAAGTGGTCCAACCACTACGCAACAGTCTATTGCATACAGTGTACGAATATTATGACATGTGTGTTATCATTACTTAACGATTATACACCACGTTTACTTGCATCAACATCTGTTTTATCATTTAGTTATGGTTCAATTTTAACATTTTTGTGAGAATTAGTGAAAGGAGCTTGCTCAATAGTAACTACATAAGTAATAATTTATAATCATTTACTTACAAAAACTGTACTATCCTAATAATCACAAAAAATACAAACAAACTCTTGAACTGTGTTTTAGAACGGAGGCAATCAAATTAGTTGCTAAACCAATAATGCAATTGATTCATTTATATGTTTTGCTGACAATCTAATTTCATTTGGCCCATTACAGAGGCTTTGTTTGTTCATGCATTTTTTTTAGATGAACAAAATTAATTTTGTTGCTTTTGAAGTTTTCTTTTACTCAACAAATTTTTTGTTGAGACAGCTAAATATATATTTGGCCTTATACAAACAAGTATTTTGTGGGCTGGAACAAATGTTTCTCTCAACGTGGATCAAGAACTGTATCTTTATTTAATGAGTAAAGTGAAAATCGGTGCCCGGGTTTAAATTATTTCAGGAAGGGATTGACATAGACACGCATACAAGAGGGTGATCTCGTAGACCTACCTTTCATTTAGAAAGTAATCCTAAAATTGTAGGATCATCGCCATAAAATGATAGGATCATCGCCAGAGCCCCTGGTTGAATGCCAGTGTTGCCGATGCATTACCATCGAAAGCCATTGTTTAACCATGTGATATGCTTAAGCGTGTGTGTAATTATAACTGCAAGTGCCCATTTTTTTTTGCAGAAAATCAAAGTATCGTCTTTTCTAAAAGAAAAAATGAATATTACGTGTGCCGTAGTTAACACTTTATGTGCTTTGAGACACCCATCGTTATAAATTATAAAATAACTATTTTTAAGTTCTCTTCTTTTGCGTGATGAGATTACAAATCTAAGATTCCGCCTGATTCAATTGTCAACTAACTTTTACCTTACTGAGGCTGAAAACTTGGTGTAGACTCTTACATTCAATACACTAAATAATCCAAATTGATGGTTTTTACATTTCGTGGGGGATCTCTGATTGTAGTCATAAAAAAATATAAAAATAAGGAAACCTTTTCCTATTGTTCCTATGTAGGCTATTCGAATGTAAACTGTCTTACATTTCTAAATGTTTTTTTTTCTATTTTTAATATGTCGTGAACATTAATTTATCTCTAAGAAAACTATATTTTGATAATTATTTTGCGAATACCATATTACTTACTAGAGAGTGTTTTACTTCAGAGCTTGGCGCCCAGAAATGTAACTATGGGGACAACTTATTAGCTTACATTCACATGTGCACTGTTAAGACGCTTCTTAAACATTCCTTTGGTGGACCCTCTAATTACGACAAACCGCACTATAGTCAAACACTCAAATCCTCGCGCCCCTTGAATCCGGTATCAGCCACATGTTCGGAAATTATTTGAACATTGAGATTCGATCCCACATACCAAATACATTTTTTTAACATCTTAGTTATGTTTTTGAGAGAAGAAATCAAAAAAGTCTCAATAACCCTTTATCTATTTTTCTTACACTGCAAATAAAATATACCATTTGAACAAGATAAGTAGAATTAATATAATTATATTAGAGTCAAATCAGTATAATTAACAAACTAAATATTATCTAAGTTACAAAATAATTTACGTCTCTTTTAAAATTGTATGCCTGTACTGCATGGTAAGGTTAATCGTAGAAGGGCTAATGCAATTATTTTTTATAATAACTTACCTTAGAAATTAATAATAAATCTAGCAAAATGAGACGACTGGGAAATATTCTTAGTAATGCCCTTAAAAAAATACAAAAACATAAAACAATTAATTTGTCCTTATGTCTGGTGCGTAAACCGCATAGTGGCATTTGCGAATTAAATTATTTTAAAAGTATGAACTAAATCTTCAGTTAAACCGTTTTATATTTAAGAGTCCAAATTTCAGTGGATTTTGGAATACAACTTCATTACTTCTTACCTTCTCTTAAAAATTATATAAAAACCCATTGGCATAAATTGAAATTCTTTTTCGTATCTCTGAAATTAAATTAGGCACATTAGGCAAAGTTCTAATTGCTCCTTTGCAGGCGATGGTGTTAGCAAATGCAACGAATTGTCAGCGTTTGAAGACCGATATTTGCAATCACCTCGGCGAAAACACTGCAAACTGATGCGTTCCTCGCGTGTATGTAGTATATCGCTCGTCTGATGAGCGTGTATGTCGACCTCGCCTCTCCAGTCCTTATAACCCGCAAAGCACATACACCCTAAAATCTGAACAGTTAAAACGGCTCCAGATCAACGAATTTGACTGCAGATATTTCGAAACTGCTTCACTAGAACCAGTAAAATTCTGGTAATCGTTTTGGTTGCTTGCATTCCCTGATTAAATTGTCATTTCTGCTGATTCTTAGTGAGTCACACTGCCCCGGCAGTGAAATTTCATTGCGTGCCGCTGATTTTCCAGTAGATAACAGCTCATTAACTAAAACTTCAGTATAATAATTTTAGTGATTGAAATCACTGATTCAGATTTAGAGTGTACATATAAAAAAAAAGTTCGTATTCCAGCGCTTGTAGCTGAACGAAGCTGTGGACTTGAGCTGCTTTGGTTCGTGGTTGAGTCCCTCAAGTACCTTCTATTAGTGTGTGTGTGGGGGGAGGGGGGCGCAACTGAAAGTGTTCCTGATTCAATTTTAACGAGCAGTTAGCCAGCTTCCTTTGTGCATAAAGACGTAAAAAAAAAAAAGGGGAGGGTTTTTTACGGAGAGTTGACGTTAAAAAGTCTGTCCCCTTCGCCGCACAGCAGGAAGGCATCTACCCTTCACATCCCTAGCTCCTTTCATCATCGTCTGATAACGGATCGGACAGCGCTGCTGTCTACTTTGTATCAATCCCACTTCTTTCCCGTCTTCGGCAGCTTGAGGGATTTCTTTGACGAGGATGAATTCGCTGGCCGTCGAGGCGGAAGTGCCTTGCCCTCTTTCCTTTACCAGGCAGTTCCCTGCTCTTTGTTCAACGAGCTCTCTACGTCAAAATATCGCGAGATGACTCGGTCACTTCAGAAGCGCTCCCTTCAGGACAGGCAAGGGTTTTAACTCAAATTGAACTTAAGTCCTTCATAAGAACAGCCTCGAAAAGTATTATTTTACGTACAAATATATAAATAAAGGCTTTACGCTTTCTGAAATGTGGATAATGAACATATTTTTTGAAATGACTGTGGCGTATGAACGAAGTTTTTCGGTTTAAATTCCCATTGGTTCAATCGTTGACACTTTGAGCCATGGACATTTTCATAGACACTGAGAAAAAGCTAGAAGCGAACTGTCGATATCCATCACTAAAGGAAACCCAGTTCAGTTGGGCTCGGTATTCCCACTTACCACCATTATGTTGGTTCACACCAAACAGAACGTTCGTTATTGGCTGGCTTTCAGCTTATATAAATTATGTTTCTTTTATAAGAGACTTTACAACTTATCACCTTCGCTGAAACAATCACATTATATTTTTTTACGATTAAAATTATTATTGGTGTGATGTAGTTTTCTTGTGAGATAGGAATTACAAAGCAAGCGAAATACTGGAAAAATATATAAACACATTAATTGTATTTTCGGAGGCAGGGAAATATTCGCATCATCTTTGCTTGAGCTGTACTAAAGCATAGTCCTCAAAATGTTAGTAGGAAGTATACAAAAACCAGAGTGACCTGGCAACTCGATAGCTGATTGGCTGCGTATTGTCCTCGAGCGGGCCTTGCGTCTGACTGGCTGAACTGTGCTGTCTTCGGTTTCATATTGGTTCGTTTTGCATTCGGCAAGTTCGTTTCGGGCGCTGATTCGGTAGATGATGCAGCGGCAAATTGTCAGGGCAGGAGGCTTTTCTTAGTTCGGGGCACGCGCATTATTTCCGGATATGTTTACTTGGATATTCTGCAACTTTGTCATAGAACACGCCGCACTTCTCTCACTGTTTGCAAGACAAACTGCTGAACGCATGCACAGCGCATACCAAGAAATTACGTGATTGCAACACTTGAACTCGGGAATTAATGCGTGACCGCGTGCGTTGAAATTGCTATATTTACACTAATAAAACTTCATAAATTTTATTTTTCTAATTATTATATGTTTTCATTTCTTTATAGTAGATATAATGTCGCGATACCATACAATATCATCCAAATGAATCGATTAAATATTAGTGGAAGTGCAATGGAAAATTTGCAACTACACTGCTCTGTGCTAGGATTAAATACGTATCAAACACCATACGAGATAAAAAAAACTAAGTTATCTTTACTTTGCACTGGACCGGTGCAAATGTCCAGTAGTCATATTTAATGGGGCCCCAAATCTAGTTTTAATTTCTCTTTTTAGCTCTTGTGGGGCCGCGGTGGTGTAGTGGTTAGACAGCTCGCATCCCACCAAGCCGAACCGGGTTCGATTCCCAGCGGCGTCACACCCCAGATTTTCGCACGTGGGAAACTTGCTGGACTATGCCGAAGTCGGCTGGTTTTCTCGAGGATCTTCCGTTTTCCCCGTCCTTGCATTCTGGCGCAGCACCATACTTTACTTACCTCACTTCACCCTCATCGGCTATCAAGATCTCGATGTAAAAAGACTGTATCATCTCTTATAGAGTAATGATTCGTTTTAGCGTCATAACAGACGAGTCAGGGTCATTACTCAAACTTTTTCATAATAGAAGCATTACGTTTCATGGTAATGTGAAATTTTTTTTACCTGATTGTTAATAGGTGTTCCTTGGTTGTCATTAAAAGGTGAGAATGAATTAATATTTACAATATTGTATTAAATCAATTGTTGCTTAAATATGTGATAATAGTTTATATATTTTGTTATAATGATGGTTGAAGTAATTAGCTAAGCTTCTATTGTCGCAGTTTTCCATAAATCCTCCTAAATTTTCACCAGGAAGGAACAGACCCTTAAGGCTACCGCCTACCTAGAGTTTTTATCGGCGTTTGAGACCGAGATGCGCGGGAGTGATAGGGGCGACACTGCCACGCGCATCAAGTGCGCTATCGCCGCTAAGCGCAAGGCTCTGATCTGGCGTGTACTTTTCTCGTCGCTCTGCGTGTACCTATGGGACGGTGGCTCTATTATTTCATTGACGGAAAGTCTGTACGAAAATTCAGTGAAGGACTCTTGGGTAGTTTTGAATGGATCTGGAGCGTGCATTTTGAGATAGAGTGCTTTTAAAAAGTCATATCTAGCCATTTTGGAGTACTCCAAGATGGTGTTACTGATGTGTGTGAAGTCTTGAAAGATGCAACAGCCCTCGTTTGAAGTATGTGCTCTTCCCATAGATCAGCACGTNCGTGCATTTTGAGATAGAGTGCTTTTAAAAAGTCATATCTAGCCATTTTGGAGTACTCCAAGATGGTGTTACTGATGCGTGTGAAGTCTTGAAAGATGCAACAGCCCTCGTTTGAAGTATGTGCTCTTCCCATAGATCAGCACGTCTCTTCCCATAGATCAGCACGTCGGACGCGCGCTCAACGTTTCCGTGTGAATACGAGCACCGGAAACACTCGGCAACGCAGTTCAAGCGCCAGGTAGGCGCGCCTTGCAAACCGCCCGAGCAGGTGACTCGCTTTCTCTGGTTGTTGAACGGGCTTGATGGGCGTGTGTTGCAGTGATCATCCTGTGCCTGCCGCTGCGGTCGACGCTCGGCGACCAGGTCTTGAGAGCAGTGGACGTGCTGAGGTTGGCACACCTGCCGACGACGACGCTGCTCGCCGTGCACCTGTCCCACGTGGTTCCGTTCCTGCCGGACGCCAGGAGCCGTCGCGCGCCGAGCACGAGGTGCGCTTCTCTGACCATGGACCGAAGATGGGGCAGACACGATTTTTTGTCTCCTACGCATGCACCTGTAGGGCGAATTAAGGCGAGAGAGATCTCGCTGGCCGCGCACGACCAGTTTCCGTGTCCCAACGTTCAACTGCTGTTCTGCCAACACGTCTGTCGTAAACGACGTGGGTAGGATTGGAGGTTAGATCACTGTTGAGTAAACGAGTGCTTTGAGATGTGTCTATACTTCCTCTAACCAATTTGTAATGCAGTTTGATTAAATACGAACCGGTAAAAGTGTTTTATTAATATAAAAGTGATTGTGTTTTGAAAATTAAGATATAAACAAACAGTTTCATTATTGCTGACCATTTCACTTTTACAGTTGTGCTGGTTTGGGATAGGTCTATGTTGAGTACAAGCGCAGAAGAAAAATAATAGGCCTATCTCATCTTTAGTCTAAGCATGTACCCAACTTCGACTTGATGCACACCAATACAACTGGCAAAGGCACATGGCCAACAGTTATTAACGTGTCTGCTTTTATATTTATTTTCAAAAGACACATCCTTTTATAAGATTTTTTTTTTTTACCTATTTACATTAAAAGTAGGCTGGATGATATGTAAAAAACGTCTGATAGCACTTGTTTAAACAGTGTTCTGACGTCTGATAGCACTTGTTTAAACAGTGTTCTGACGTCTGATAGCACTTGTTTAAACAGTGTTCTGACGTCTGATAGCACTTGTTTAAACAGTGTTCTGACGTCTGATAGCACTTGTTTAAACAGTGTTCTGACGTCTGATAGCACTTGTTTAAACAGTGTTCTGACGTCTGATAGCACTTGTTTAAACAGTGTTCTGACGTCTGATAGCACTTGTTTAAACAGTGTTCTGGCCTCGAATCCTCTCGTCATTTGTGATAGTCTTACTGGCAGAAAAGTAGTTCAATGTTGGGACACGGTGAGTATGTAACTGCGGAGCACCTTAGGCACGCACTATACCTGAGTTTTACTGGGGCCGCAGTGGTGTAGTGGTTAGACTACTCGTCTCCCACCTAGGCGAACCAGGTTAGATTCCCGGCGGGGCCGCTACCAGATCTTCGCATGTGGGAATCATGTCGGACGATGCCACTGGTCGGCGGGTTTTCTCGTTTCCCCCGCCCTTTAATTCCGGCGTTGCTCCATGCTCACCTCACTTCACCAATATCGGCTCTCCAGACCTCGATGATACGAGCCGCCCAAATCTCTTCACTCACTCACTCACTCACTCACTCACTCACTCACTTACTCACTTACTCTACCGCGTTTTTCTCTACAACTGCAAATGTCTCTGACGCTTTTTTAGAAGTAGGCTGCAACATGTAGAACTCATTAAAACTGTAGTTCACTCACTACCAGTAATGTCAGAAATATGTCGCATATGAGAGGAAGGAGCCTGCATATATTTCGTAACACTGTAAAGTAGTTTACTTTAGTTTACTTATTTAAACGTTTAAAAATATATAAATAAAAATATCTCTTCAGTAAAATATTTAGCTTATTTACATTCTTGATGGCTAAGAAAGCACCTTTTGTAAATAAAGAATCCACGAAAATAGACCAACATAATAATTATTCTGGTTGTATATAACAAAATGAAGCTATAATGTATCGAATACTTTTAATAATTGATTTTANAAGTAGTTTACTTTAGTTTACTTATTTAAACGTTTAAAAATATATAAATAAAAATATCTCTTCAGTAAAATATTTAGATTATTTACATTCTTGATGGCTAAGAAAGCACCTTTTGTAAATAAAGAATCCACGAAAATAGACCAACATAATAATTATTCTGGTTGTATATAACAAAATGAAGCTATAATGTATCGAATACTTTTAATAATTGATTTTATGTGCACACCCAATTCAGCCACGAAAAGTTATGTAAATGCAGGTAAGGTTGCAATGAACCAGTGGAAACTACTCTTATTCTATTTCAACTACTGAAACGCGGAAAATACCTACGAATTTATCGCAGCAAGCATTGCATTTTTCAATTCTAGCCCGCGACCACACTTGATATTGTGACTGGTGTTTTTGGGAATTGTACTTGCCCTTCGTCATTGGCTAATTTACTGCCAATCAATAAACACCAACCACCTGCGCAACCATAAGTGAGTGAGTGAAGAGATTCCGGCTCTTAACAGTAAGGTCTTGAGAGACCAATGAGGGTGGTTGTGGTGAGTACGAAGCAGCACCGGAATTCAAAAGGGGGGGGGGAAGCGAGAGATCCCCGAGAAAACCCACCAACCAGCGGCATCGTCCGGCACGATTCCCAAATGCGAGAATCCGGGAGTGATGCGACCGGTGATTGAATCCGATTCTAATTTGTGGGAGACGAGCAGGCTACCCACTATGCCACTGTGGCCCCTGCGCTGCCATCATCACTTTCAATTCTGGCAAAGGCCTAATGCTTGAATCACGCAGTTCCAACAAGTATGATAGGACACATCCTACACGACAATTAAAACCGGAGAAGTCATTCAAATGCAAGACGCGTCTGAAGTCAGCATGACGAAAACTGTCGCACTACTAAAAGTTTAGGATAATAACTTATTTCTATTTGCGCTGTGTTGTGCAGCCCTGAAAACAGGGTGTACAACGTTGCATTTCAAAATTCCCTTCAGTCCACCACATTTGAAACTAGATTATACTACCGGGAGTTTTTGAACAACACCGACAAAATCCGGTAGGTTATTTATTCCTTATAATAAAATAAGACGAAAATATATGTACCACTTTTCCCATAAAACGAACGAATATTAAGAAAGTTATGCGCCCCCAAAAAATCGAATTTTTAAATGCTTTCCTTAAAGAAATATTAGAAACTACTTGCAATTAAGCAGCAAACTGGCGAATGTTGTTTTGTAGAGAAGAGATCTTGCATCTCTAAAAACGCGACCGGCAATATCAACTACCTTCAAGGTGAAAATTTGGGTTGGTTTATTATTTTTGGATGAAAACTTCTAACCCCAAAATGTACGCGATGTTTAAGATATCATTTGAATCAGCACGTATCAACAAATAAGTTCGTCTTGTCGAAAAACCTTTGGTGAGAGAATTCCATGTGTAACTCTCAAAACAGAATGTGATACCTGACAGGTAGGTAACACACTCATCAGAAGACCTTTTCAATTACGATTTCGTGGGGGCACACAGCTCACTTAAAAATCATTTCAGGGGAAAAGTACAGGTATATTTTCGTTTCATATTTTCGTGAGGAGTAAACAGTCGGACTTTGTCAGTGTTGTTCAAAATAACTCGGTATAAGCGCCTTGTCAATAATGGCGAAAAATTCCCATTTCATGCATAATGTCGTGAGTAGAATGATTATGGGCATTCTGACGCAACGGGATCTGGGATAGGAGCTAGGCGTTGGCCTGCCGCCATGTTGTGACGTCTCCGGGCCACCTTCTTGAATACAGGTGAACTTTGACCTTGACCCCTGACATTTACGGGTTTACGGGTACATGGTCATGGTCAAGGTCACTGATAAATGCCAAAGGTCAACTGGATCCAAGATGGCGGTCGCGTGACGTCACAACATGGCGGCCGGCCTGCGCCTGGCTCCTATCCCAGATCCCGTTGCGCCCGATTGCCCATAACCATTCTACTGTCGTGCTGTAAATTCAAGAAACCACACCGAAAATGTGTTTGTCGGGTCATTGTAACCGCTTTTGTCGTGTCGCGTCGTGCTCGTCGGAGATATGTATCTCCAGCATAAGGCGTCGTTTACACGGTGCAAACAATTGTGCAAGTTACTACACAACCTAAAGGATCACAAGCAAGCGTGAAGCAGCGCTCGGAACTTGTATGATCGATGGCAACCTGAAAGTGTCTACATGGGATTATAAAACTGCATGCTCGGATCATGTGCTCAGGTCTGAGACAGTTGCCGTCACTCTTTATGTCAGCGATTGTCCCTTCCTCACGGAATTAGTAAACGAGGCTGCAGTGGGTAAGAAAGTGGATCAGGATTCGAATTGAAATGGGAGCCTCAAACATTTTGTGTAGGGAGGCGGATGTGGAAGATCCTTCTGTGTCCCAGAGGACCGGCTCACATTCGTACAGTACACATCAAAAGTTTGGGGCCACACAAGTTTTAAACGAAAACTTAAACTTTACGTGTCATAGGGCATAAATCAATATCGGAAATAAGAAAACACTGTGGTATCAGTTGATGAAAAACTTACTGCAAATTAGGTACAAGCTGTTGACGGTAAAGTGAGAAATTTTGAGGCTGTAGTTACTTTTATCTTATCAGTCAATTTTTATGCGTTCACCACATTTAAAAATAAATATTGCCATTTAAGTAATAAACACAGTGTATATGTTTCACATGACTCGAAAGTTAGCATCTACGGCTACAATAAAATATATTTATTAACTATTATTCCAAATGAGAGGGCTTCCAAAATGCTCACTTTACCGCGAATAGCCTATAACACACGACATTTGTTGGTATTTTTAATAGATTGTTTTGACATGTGTTTTATGCACCTGACTTAAAAAAAACATGCCTTAAAAATGCTCTACTAGACTGCAATTTCTAGCTATGTTTTGTTGCATTTACTCTTTCCAACAATTTAGCACTTTAAGTTCGGTAATACATTTTTTTTTCGTCATTTTATACACAACAATCTCTCGAAACTTCCACTGCAACTGAATGGCAATAATCGGTGAATTTATAATTTCCTGGTAGCAAGCCTCTAATGTAATTTTTTGAAACGACAGAGAACTAACTAACACTGGGAACCCCATCTTGCTAGCTGAAATTGTAAGAAACTTTTATGTAGTTGTCAATTTTGGCGAATTTATAGCTAATTTTCCTTATAATGTGAATTCTATTAACATAAATAAAACATTTGTTTGCAAATTTATTATGGCCTGCTATTAGTTTTTCTCTTTTAGGTGTAATTATAAATGCAGTTAAAAATATATTGCACTAAAATAGCTGTGAAATAATGGTGTCCATATAATTACACAAAAATGTGTACGATAATTCCAGTTTTAAGTTACCGTTTCAAAAATCATAATTTGCAAATTATCAGACCGATTTCAATAATTTAATCATTTTAATATGAGTTAAGAAAGCAACAATGCTCTAAAATTGTATAACAAAGATGTTACCAAAAGTTTGAAAACAGGGAAGTATTTTAACAAATTTCAAATGGCCTTAAACTTTTGACGCGCACTGTATTAACCAATTTCATTACTGTGTCATTGTTTCACCGTTAAACCATTATTTCATAAATGGCACCAGACTACATTCCCGAACAGCACAGAATGGCTTTACGCAATGTGCTCGAAGCACGAAATATCAAGCAAGCGTTCGATCCTGTATTCCCGTGCAAGACACGTAACCATCTGCGAGCACCACACAACTAGCGCTCTGCATGTGCTAGTTTTGCCTGCTCAGCCACTTTCACATTTCCTTGCAACGTGTGAACGCCTTTTGCACTCTTCATGAAAAATTCTTTTGCGCATTGAAAATATTTATTTTTAATTACTGTGCATAATAATTAATTCTACATTTGATAGTGTGTAACTTGCATATACCCTAGTTTCATTTAATCGATTTCAAATTAAGGATATGTAGTTAGATGGTCAATGAACTAACCAAGAACCCAGGTTTTGTCGATTTGACAGTTGTTTTGGCAGAAATGTTAGTTAGTGGTGGAACTCAGATGCTGGTTACCGTCAACTGGGATAAATTTGGGACACTATGGGATGACCCAGGATATTTTGCACGAGGTGTTGTTGTACGTGTGACAGACCTGGGAGAAAAAATACAGCAGGTTCTACAAATAAAATCACAATTTTTTCACATGGGAACAAACAGACGTATAAACAAAAAAATTTGTAGATTAAAAATCTGTTGTCACCACCTGATTAGATAGTGTATGAAGAGGTTGAAATGAAGTAAGTAGAGTGCGCACGTTCCCAGGGAGCGACACGCGGCGACGACGACGAGGGAGCCAGCGCGTCGCAGGACGAAGGAGGAGCCCCTCGACTCGTCACCCTACACCCCACCGCAGGACCTCGGCGAGGACACGCGCATGTCCTTGCTGGTGCTCGCCGCCGTCGACCAGGACACGCCGCTCCGGGACCTCTTCGACGGACACGCCCTCCTCCAGGTTGCCATAACACACCTGCTCCCACACCCAGAGAAAGGTTTTGTCGAATCAAGCAAGGTTTTATTTTATTTGGCGCAACCAAATTAATTGTTCGTATAAGGACAGAAAAATATTTTGTTGTTGAAACCAAATTTTTTTTTTATTTGATTGTCCCAAACAAAGATTTATTTTTGTGCAACTTAAGGTTCGTTTAACTTTACGCGCGTTAAAGAGTAGGTTATTGGCGTCTCGACCGAGAGTCGAACTTAAGTCATTTGTGCCCGACCGTAATTTTAAAAACCTCAGTTAAAGTGATTACAGACGGCAGTTTACACGCATTTCAAATACTGAACAACGTGCACAAATAAATATTCCAAGTTTTACTTACAGCTTTCCATTTCAGTTTCGTGTAGGAATTGTTTTATTTCGATGTTTTTTTTACCTTTATTACGTATAAAAAAGTTCACTAACAAACACTGTTGCTATCCTAGTAGTCACACAAAATGCAGACAAACTCTCGAGCTATATTTTTGAACGAAGGAAACCAAATGACTGGTCAAACAATTAAAAGAGTTTATTCAACAAAATATTTCGTTCACAGTTTTTTTTGAACCAATGCAGAGGTTTTGTTTACCCAAGTGTGTATTTTGTTAATTGAATAAAATTAAATTTGTTACTTTGCAAGTTTTGTTTACTCAACAAAATATTTTCTTGGGGCAACTAAATATATAACTGGTCCTTTACAAACATATATTTTGTTTACTGGAACAATCCTTTCTCTTAGTGCAATTTAACTACCCATTTGTGAGATCAAACGTAGAAAAACGCCACTGTACATCACCGGATACAACTACATTTAAACGGACGCATCGACTCGTATGCTCCTAGTTATGTTGGTAGCAATGGAAAATAATTACATGCTTTAACGTCATGTTAGAATAATATCGAAAATGATAGTTTTGGTAAGGTTTATTCTATTTACTCCGATTGGGAATCTCTTTGCCAATAGTTCGGCAACTAAAATATTTTGTAGTGCAGTAGCACACTTATTGCACGTGCACTGGGTTTTCTTCGTTTTACTCGTAAACAAATATAATAGTTGCAATTTTCATAAAAATAAGTAAATTATTTTAAACCTTGCGATTTTTATTGTGTTAGATAGAACCTACGTTATAATTGGGGGTATAATCAAAGTATTTCCTCATGTTGTTTAATATTTATTCATGTAACTGGATTTAGGACAACACTGTATTACAAGATTACTTTAACAAAATATGGCTGCAGAATCGAACAATTTCTTTTGATGACAGCTATAGGCTATTTACTTTTCTATTAAATCCGTACCTTTGTTTTACTAAAATAAGCGTGTTTATGAAAGCACGATGCGTAAGACATTTGTATTTTTACTGTTTATTCTAGTGAACACAATTTGATGGCGTCTAAAATAGTTACAAAATAAAGGTAATACTAAATATGTTGCCTGGGACAAGAATACGTCACAATTCTAGCCAAACACGAACCTTTACTCGCAAATGTATAGAAATACCCTCTTACAGCGAGCTTAAGCGCGTCCCCATTGGCACACTAGCGCACCTAGCGGCGGAAATTTTCCCTACGCCAAACTCTCCCATTAAGAATCCAGTTTTCATCCTTATCTTAGCAGAATAACTGGCCACTTGTTAATTACGGCCCTAGATATAAGCTGTTCAAGGTTATTTAAACACTTTTAAAAATCAATCATTGAAAATTGTCACTGCTCCTATATGCGGTTCACAGCTAATTGTGTACTCATGAAAACCCTCCTTTGGATCTACTTTAATATTTTATCCTTCTGCTAAATGTAAAATTAACATTGTCATTAACATTATCATTATCGTGCTTATGGTGTGCATGTATCGCTGCTTTGGGTTATCTTGTCAGGTGGCAGATTCCGTTATCATAGCCTCACAATTTCAGTACGAAAAAGCAGAAAGCTTATACGAGCACATATATTGATAATTTTTAAAATTTATCAAACATGATCTTTATTTCCTTAAGACAGAGAAATTAAAATATGTATAGGTAGTAGGAATTATATGGAGATTTTTGTGCTGATTCAAGCATTGCTAACACATAAGACTAAATTCTCCTTCTTCGATAATCAAACGTCTAGAAATGTCTCTTGAATATGGAAATGTTATTTTTGGTGGCTCCTAATTGTGGTCTCACTACACATGCCAATGTTTAACAATTAGAATGGCAAAAGTGGTAATACACCTTTGTTGGTTACTATCAACGAATGTAAATGGATTTATCTTCTTACAAAACATATTGTACCACAGACACTTTTACATTTTTGTCCAGTGAGTAAACAAATACGAATGTATACCTTCTTCTCCAACAAGCATACCTGCCTTAAAGTCGGCTAAGACCAGATTTAGGCGCATTCCCCAGTTCGCGTTACTACCCATTAATATGCTAGGAATTTTTACTTTCAACGGAACTTATCGAAATCATTCACTTGAAACTCATGCTGTCAGTACTTTATACATTAATCGCCGTTTGCTTAACCCTCAGAGAATCGAGACAGTAAATTTAAAATAAGGCCCCCAGAGGACACGTTGTGTCAATTTGTAGGTGAATTTTCATGACCTTGTTTAATGTACAGTACTTTCTGAACCCTTGCATACTGCAGCCTCTGTCTTCTGACAGATGTTTTGAATGCACTTCTTTACAATTTTCGTGATTTCATTATTAACGGCATTGCTATTACAGAAGTCAAATTAAGGATGGTCGAAACTCCCTCGCCGCAGACGAATTGTTTGCCTGCACAATTCTGGCCCCATTTTAAATCCAGCCCAGCAGCGTGGTCAGAAATGGTAGTGATGACTATGATAGCCTCGGGCACAGCTGATCAAATCCAAGATGGTAACTTGCTGTCTTAGTTTCCGCAAATGCCCGAGATCCGCGAGCTCGAAGGTGGCTTGCTGCCGACTCCGAGCGTCTAGGTAATGCCTCGCGAACCAACTACCAACTCCTATCACAAATTCGACGTACAGTCTAACCGCTGCAAACTTCATCGAGAAAAATTTTGTTCCAACAGAACAGGCCTTCACCCACCTACCTTTCCTACTTAAAGCATCTCCCCAGAGAAACCAACGAAGAACGAAAGTCTAGATTTATTTATCAAATTACGCAAAACTATATGACATCCGGAACTCACGCCATAAGATCTTGTTATGGTACTTTTATAATAAACTTTTGTCCGGCGGTGGAAAGTAACTTTACAGATCTCTGTCTTCCCATTGCTCGACCAGAATGCTCTGAATGAGGGCAGTCCTTCCCCCCTGGTATTCGTTATAAACACAACATATCACTCTGGAGCTGCCTGTTTGTGGCATACTTAAGTCTCTGCGAACATTTCTTACACCGACATCGTGCGTATATCGAATCAGCGAGACAGACAGCCATTATAAATTATATTTTCCTTTATGTTGAGCTGGCATTACCTTAAAATATTTAATGCTCTCTGCTATTTCCAATTTAAAAACTTTAACTGAACAATTATTTATATCTACAGACACGTCTATTTTGAATTTATATTACGTTAGAACTATATCCCTGAAGAAATTTCCAATAACACCTCACGCCAGGTATTCAAATTTTGGGCTGTCCATGGTTAATTAAGCACTTTTGAAAACCACCTTTGAAAAATATCACTACACCTACCTGCATTTATTTTAACAGGTGCACTGACTGGCATGCATCAAGTAATGTTGGTTACAATAGATCGAGTGTAGTTTTATGTCTTAATGTAGAATAAACAGTGTGAGGTATACATCTACGAATACTATAATTAGCTATTTATTTTGCTTTCTGTTCTTATGCATATAAGTGTAAGAATAACCAAATTTGTAAATTATTTACTTTTATGATAATTTCACAGATTAGTTTGACTGACGAATGGCTAAAGTGGCCATTTCCATGGCAACGTTAATATTTACATATGGTAGAAGAATACACTATGTGCATTGAAGTACATCTTCAGAGGAGCTTCCAAAAGTGCTCAGTTTACTGTGGACTAGTGGCATGTGGGGAAGTGTTGCAAGGTAAGCTGGTGTTTGCTCAGTGCTGTGTTCACTCGACGCATGCAGCAGGAACCAGCAACCAATGTGAACCCGGTAGAAACTGAATGTACTGCGGCCACTCGCGAGAGAGCGGCGGGGCACCCATTAAGCACGTGCTGTGACGTCAACTGCACTACTACATTTAAGTGGCCGATGTGTAAACTAGCAAATGATCAGGTATAGCACAGAGCAAAACACAGCTTTCCTTGCAACAGTTCAGTACAGCAGACTAGACGTTACGTATGATCAAGTTGCATGAATAAGAGAATAACGGTGGTTGCACGCTGCACGATGGTGGCAGGAGCAGGACGCGGTGTGGCGGAAGGTGCGGCGCGGCCTGGGACGCCTGCTGGCGGATGACGGGAGGACGGCACCGCAGCGGTTTGCGCTGCTCGACTGGGCGGAGGCGA